>ML801967.1:105797-149758 GCA_009831015.1 Picea engelmannii | reverse complement strand
GAGGCATTACCTCCCATGGATGAGGAGGGACAACTTGTTTTGATTCCAGAGGAGGTGTTAGAAGTCCGAGAGAAGAGGATCCAAAACCGAAGCATCAAGGAGTATCTGATCAGGTGGAAGGATTTACCCATTGAGGATGCCACTTGGGAGCAGGAGCACGTGGTTAGAGAAGTAGGTTTGGAATTTCTTGAGGGCAAGCAATTTCAAGCAGGAGAGACTGTAATGTCCCCCACCTCTTAGAGAGGTAATGAGGAGACTCAGTGGCCTGGGCACCCCCACTAGGTCATAGTCTCACACTGAAGGGGGGAAAAGTCAAGAAGTCAAAAGTTATATTTTTAAGATGACTTAATAAAGGAAAAGGAAAGAAGTAAAAGATAACTCAACAGAAGAATAGAAGATTAACCCTGGGAGTTAACCTAACTCAACATAGAATTAGAAGGAAAAGTATAAGTAAGAGGCTAGGGTGCACCTATTATTCATTATGGTTTGGATTAGCATTTTCTATTGCTCTTGAGCATTCAGTTTGGGGGTTTTGCTGTACAAACCCTTGGGAGCAACTCAGTGGTGAAATATCCACTCACCTTGTTCCACAGCTTGGTCTTGGGGATGAAAGACTCCTCTACACCATTCTAGTATCAGAGCCAGTTTATCGAGGGAGGTTCGATCCAGCTTATCCTGAGGGCCTAGGGCCATTCCGACAGTTGGGTTTTGTTTGCAGGGTCAGGACCATCAGTTTGAGGGCTTTTCTGGAGGGTTATCATCATTCTACATTTGTCTACAGATTGGGACGTCTGGGAAGCATAGGGGACATCCTATGATTCAGTAAAACTCAGATCTAGGGAGATCTGCTTGAGATTTGAGCCTGAAACTTCTCCCACGGGATTCTCATAGCCCGATCTATATTCTTGGAGAGTTTCAGATCATTTGGAGATCTCCTTCATCAGGGTCAAACCAGCTAGGGTTCCAGTCATCCAGTGGGGCACACCATTTAGTGGAGAATTCAGATCTACGGAGTTTGAGAGTGGATTTGAGGATTTGGACATCTGGGTTTTCCTTGCAGTTGCCCGATCTATCATTTTGCATCTTTCTCGGGAGGATTGGACACTTTTGGTAGCAGGGCAGAATTATTCCGGGCTTCAGCATTCTATCAGGACATGGCAGATCTGCTTCATTTAGTATTCATTGCATATCCAGCCTTGGAGGCTCATTTTGTATTGTTGGGAGCATTTTGTAGCAGCTCATATCTATTGCTTGTACGACCATCTGAGGTTTATGCCAGATTGGCCATCTATTGTCTTGATCTTACATTGCTCATAATAAAAAAGTCAGATCTTTGCTTGTGCTTCTACATCTTGAATATATTGTTATCTCCATGTGTTGATGAAACTTGTATGCACTTAAAAACTCAATAAATTAGTAGTAGTTAGTGATTCCAAGAAATAGTTTGGCTTGGGATCATTACACTGGATCACCAAGAGGCTAAGAAATTCAACTTGAAGGAAGAGAAGGAAGGTGAAAAACAATGCCTCAGGCCACAAAGGAAAGATGACTTGATTACCCACAAACCAAGAACAAGAGGAACTCGAATGTGAATGAAAAAATGATATGAAGTTCAAAATGATTTGGGCATTGAGGTTATTCAAAATCCAAAGTGAAAAATCATATCCCAGAATAAGTACATTGGAGAAATGTTAAACAAGTTTGGCATGGATGAGTACAATCTTCTTTCTACTCCAATGGAATAGAATGTGAAACTCACATCAAAAGAAAGGAATGAATTTGAGGACAGAACTAGGTATAGACATATTGTGGGAAGTCTTATCTATATCATTATGAACAAAACATACATTGCATTTGTTTTGGGGATTCTTTCCAGGTTCACAAAAAATCCTTGTGAAGGACATTGGCTTGTTGCAAAAAGAGTTCTAAAATACTTGAAAGGAACTCAATATTTTGGACTTGGGTACTCTAGGGTAGATGAATTCAACCTGATTGGATATTCTGATTCAGACTTTGAAGGAGATAAGTAAAATGGAGTATCAACTATAGGCTATCTCATGAGTCTTGGATCAGTAGTTGTCTCATGGATATCACACAAAAAATTAGTTCCAACAGATTCCACAACAGAGGAAGAATATGTGGAAACTGCAAAAGCGACAAAGGAGATTGTGTGGCTTAGGAAAATAATTAAATATTTGCAGAAGAAACAAGTGAATTCTACTCCTCTTCTAGTTGAAAATACTTTTGCAATCAAGTTGACCAGGAATCCTAGATTCCATGATCGAACACAGAACATCAACACAAAGTATCACCTAATTCGATATCATATAGAGGCCAAGACTATTCACTTAATACAGTGTTCCACAAATGAGAAAATTGCGGAAATATTCACCAAATTGCTTGGAAGAGAAAACTTTGAGAAGTTAAGAATGATGCTTGGAATCACACACACACCTTCAAATTAAGGGGGGGAATGTTGGACACATAATCCTTGGGATTGTGTTATTGTAACAATAATGTAAATATGAAGAGTCATAGGTGATAGGAATAGTCATCCATTAAGGAAGATCAATAGTAATTTATTGTTTTATTTATTAACCTATTATGTTAATGTAAACCACATCAAGTGTGGAGTTACTTTTCTACCATCTCTGTACTGACAAGAAGAAACTCTAGCAATCCCGTCGAAGGAGCGAAAGGTAGGAACAAAGAAAGATAGGAATCAAGAGAAATATACTTCTCAGACATGCAAGAATGAATTTTCTCATCAAGAGAAAGGTGATGCTTCATCAAGTGGTAATAAATTGGATTAGGGCCCACTGAGGGGGAAGGATACAGAGGTGGCATCATCTAGAGATCAAGGGGGGAATAAAAGTGGTCAAGGAAATGAACTTGGTCAGGATGGTAAGCAACAAGGTAGCCAAAATAATTTTATTGTGACAAATGGTTAGCAACAAGGAAATCATGATCATGACAATGATACAAGTGGCACTAATACAAAGTAGGATAAGGAAGAAAAATCAGACATTAATGCACCCTTGAACAAGTTCCAAAGGATCATGGGAAGAATGAGAAGTCGGATGAGAGTTTACCATATGGTTCATCATCCCTGAGAAAAAATAAAAATGAGGAAACCTAAAATAAGACTCAGGAAACTACCATAAATGAAGAGAAGTCCATTCGCCAATAAAAGGATACAGAAAAGGATTCTCTAGCCAAAGAGGGAACTCTATGTTACACATCAAAATTCCTCACTTTGACAATGTCACAAGTATTGCACTTTCATTGTCACAAGTATCACACTTTTATTGTTGCAAGTGTCGTAAGTGTTTTATTCTCTTTTCCTAAGTGTCACATCTCGAATGACACCATGAAAACACTTTCTACAACCCCTAAAACATGTTAGAAGAAGAATCCCCATCATCTAGCAGTCAGAACAAGTATTTTTACTAGGTATTTACTCACCTTGGTGACTTTTTGGAAGATCAACACTCCTCTTCTCATACAAAGGGATCTCTAGTGCTCCTTATCCATCTCATGGGGAGCATTGTAGTGCTTTGTTGTCCATTTTAAGGGAGAACTGAGTTGGTTGAGGCAATCTTGGTGGAAATCCCACTTTCCTCTAAAGACAACTATGGATGGATTGGGTTAGTTTGGATCAAATATAATTCCAGGGATGCATCTAAGGAAGATATCACAACTATTGGAGCCATATCCTCAACTAATTCCAAATACACCCAAGGTACTTGAGCCTCTCAAAGCCTATAAGTTGAGGCATTCCCATGGTGAAAAGGAGGAGAAAATCAGAAAATCATTGTTCTTTTGATTATGGATCTTTCGAGTAAGGGTTGGACAAAGAGGACTTGGAGAGGTTGCTGCAATGTCATATGAATATTGTAAGTTTCCTTTTGAAGTTCTCATTAATATACTTGGCCTATTTCCTTCAAATATGTGTTTACATGTTCTTGTCTATGTTTGTCTTAATCTTCATAGATCAATTTATTTTGTCTAATCCATTAGAGTAGCAGATATTCGTTTGTTTCTTCTATCCATTGCAGGTATTGTTTGGAGCTTGTGAATTGGAGAATCTTAGACAAACATTCTAAAAGAGATACATCATACTTCCCCTCCTCTCTTTTTCGATGGATAAAATGAAACTATAGGAATGGTAGTGTCCAAATGTAATTTTCTGTCTTGGTAGAGATGTCTGTAGTCCAAGGGAAAGTTCACCTGTCTGTAGGGAATATTTCCATAACAGAAATTGGTAACTCCACTCGGGAGAAAAATTGTTTTCGTCAATTTTGAAGTAATCGACACTCCCCTCAATTATAACTTGTTTCTAGGAAAAATTTGGTTCTATGCTATGATTTTTCTTGCTTTATCAGTCTTTCGATGTGTCCAATTTCCTCATCAGTGCAAAATTGTGACCATCAATTAGTTAGATTACTGCACTCGTGATGCTCGCACTCAAACAACCAACAATATTCCATTCTTGGGGGATTCAACGATTACTTATGAAAGTGTAGGGGTAGGTCTACTGAAATATTCTTCACTCGTGGGAAATTTCCCCACACCTCGTCCTCCAACTACACAACATATCGCAAAGGTTAATATGATTTTGACTATGGTACATTAGTTCCTTGAATCATCTAATCCATGGATCGTACCTAGTCCCTTAGAATTTGATTCATTGGGTGACGCTATGCCACTTAGTCCTGTAGAGGCCGAGTACGATGCCATTCAATCTACCTCTCCTTCACCTAACAACCAACATCTCCTGGTGTCTACTTACTATTCATTACCATCATGGTTAGATTCTCTATCCTCGACTTTCGATTACATCCTATGAATTTTTCCATCCAATGAATCCATTATGGAAATTCTTAGTAACAAGGAGGCACCATGGGATGACAACCACCATCATTCATCCTTTCTTCCCATTTTGGATGAGACTAAGAAATATATTTCATCTATCTTTCCAACCAATATCATCGAAACTCCCCAATCTCTGATACTCACTTAGGATACTATCTCCGAGGGAAATTTGGGAAACATATCACAAACTATCAGTTTTGACATATCCACAAAAGAAGGTGTTGTGGAAAACATACAACTAGGCGCCAATTTCTCAACATAAGAGATTGAAACTTACATCGCCTTGTTTAAATAATTCTGCGACATCTTCGCTTGGAGATATGAATAAATTCCAAGGATCGATCCTTCAATTTTTGTGCTTGAAATCAAAAGTTACTTTGGAGTTAAACCTGTAAGAAAAAAACTTCATCTGGTTCATCCCAAGAAAACTGCAGCAGTCAAAGTCGAAGTAGAAAAGTTACTAAAGTATAGTTTTATTTATCCCATACATATGATTGAATGGGTTTCCAACATCGTTATGGTCACCAAGAAACAAGAGAAAATTCATGTTTGTGTCGATTATAGAGATCTAAATAAGGCTTGTCCAAAGGAAAATTATCCTACACCCTTTATCGACCAAATTATCGATAATTGCGCTGAAAGTGTCATTTTCTCTTTTATGGATTGATTTTCTGGATATAACCAGATCGATATTCTACCTGCTGATCAACACAAAACAACCTTCATTTTCCCATGGGTGACCTTTTCCTATCGAAAATTACCTTTTGGCCTTAATAATATTGGAGCCGCATTTCAATGGGATATGTCGTATGCTTTCCATGACATCAAACATATTGTTGAACCCTATCTCGATGATTTTCCTGCTCACCCAAATCGTTGACAGGATCATATTGGTCATCTAAGGGAAATATTTCTTAGATGTAGGTTTTACAACATATGTTTGAATCCCCATAAATTCATTTTTCGATGTTGAATCGGGGAGACTCCTTGGCTTCATAGTGTCCAAATATAGGATTAGGGTGGATCCCTTAAAAGTCAAATCTATTCTCGCTTTACCTCCTCCCAACAATCTTACCCAACAACAAATTTTGCAAGGGAAGGAAAAATTTCTACGTCTTTTTATATGCAATTATGTCGAAGTTACTAAAGGATTCATGAAATTTCTACAAAAAGATGCCCCTTTCATCTGGGATGCAATTGCTCAACACTCATTTGATAATCTCAAGCATTCTTTAATGAATACACAACTGTTACATCCCCCAAACTATGCAAAAGATTACATCCTTTATTTGGCTGCCTCTGCTTCCACTATAGCTATGGTGATAGTACAAGAGGATGATGACGACATCGAACATGTGATATAGTATTTAAGTAAGAGCCTTTTAGGTCCTGAACTACGTTATTCACATGTTGAAAACTTGGCTTTGTAAGTAGTCATTGTTTTTTTTTTTTGACAAAAGAGGTTAATGGATTTTGATTAAAAGAGATAGTGGCAAAGGCACCGATGCTGTTACAAGTATAGTGAGTCACGCTCTACTAGTCGATTAAAAATTGGATGCATTACAAATTTATTTACAACAAAGGCTTCTATACAAAATGCCTGCCTCACTGAGGTGTTACAGAGCTCCCGTCCTAGCTTTGGGAAATTGAACGACTACTTTGGGTCTTTCTTCCAATCCTTGTTCAATTGGGCCATTTTTTCCTCCAGTTGGCTTACTCTGGCCTCAAATTCTTGTTTGGGATCCTTGAGCTCTTTACGCATTTTTCCTAGCTACTCTGTGAGCTCAAATTTCATTGTGGTGATGTCTCCTTCCAACATCTCCAACCACCTTCCTGCATCTATATCCAAATTTTCCAGAAAATCCAACTGGTAGTTCAGCATTTTCTTGAGATTTTCCAGGGTACCTTCGAGTGCATTCAACCTATATTTTGTAGTGGGATTTCTTCCTGAGATGGCTGCCATCTCTGTTGCCATATTCTCTTCACCTGGCGTTCTACTCCTTCTCGCTATCCCCTCGAAACTAGTCTCTGAACCTATACACGACTGTCTTTGCTGCCTCTGCGTGCTTCTGGTATGGAGGGGGGTGTCCCTGCTTCCCAATTTAAGCTCAAACTCCTCCCAGTTCATTTCCCCTAGATGATTCTCACGATCAGGGAGGCATGGGTTACCTGTAGGCCTGTCTCCTTTCCATAAAATCTCAACGTTTGAATGATGAGTTCGCCTATCTCTTGTGACCACTTGCGTTTTCATGTAGCATCTTTGTCTTGTAGCGATTTGGGTTTGCTCATTTACTTCTGTCATGCTGGTTTCCCCTTTCCATCTCGTGCCTATAAGTTATTTATGAATTTTCCTCCTAGATTCAGGGTAGATCCATTTGGTACGTTGTTCCATTAAGGTGTAAGATTCCAACATTTAGAAGGGCGCCTTTATTGGCCTCGGCATCTGCTGGTGCGTTTAGATTCCGTAAAATGTGATAAAGCTTATAAGAATGTAATTTTCCAAGGAGGAGATGGATTTTCTCCAAGAGGTGATGGAGTTTTGCATTTTTGACTTTGCTACGTTGGATTAACACTTTGATTACTAACTAGGAGTCCCCTATTATTACCAGATCTTGGATGTCATGGCTGATTGCTTGGTTGAGCCCTTGCCAGAGGGATAGGGCTTATGCTCTGTTGTTAGTTTCAGTTCCAAGTCCCTAGGAAAAACTTATTTTTAGTGAGCCTGTGGGACTTACCATAACCCCTCCTCCACCTAACAAGCTTGGGTTCCCTTTGGAGGCCCCATCAAAGGACAAAATATGTTTTTTTTCCTTTTTCTTACATTCTTCAAAATCCTGTTTCTCCTTCCAAATTTCCCAGACTTCTTAGCAAGAGTTATTATATTTTCTCCCCTCTGATCTTGAAGTTTAAACTGATCCATCCATTGTTCCTCTTCCTGCTCCAGTGGTTTTGAGTTCTTTGCTTTGCAGAAGTAGGGAGTGCTTTCGCCAAAATAGGCCTTTATCTTGGTCTCAACTTGAGATGGGCTATTTTTAACTTCCCTGAATAATCTATTATTTTGTTCCAACCAAATTTTCCAAAGGATAAATTTTGGGAGGAATCTCCAAAGAGTGGAGATTTGGCCCTTTTTTTCAGTCTGGAAGGGACAGATGGAGCTCCAATTTTGGAGTAGGTTGCTCGTCTCTTGGGGTATGACTAAGTCGTTTTTCAATCCCAAAGCCAAGTGCCAGACTTCTTTGGAATAGGTGCAACTTAGTAGCAGATGGTCTATGGTTTCCTCTTCTTGCAAACATAGAGGACATCTATGGGGGCCTTCCCATCCTCTTCTTCTTAGGTTTTCTACAGTTAGTATGATTCTGTGTGACAAGGTCCAAACAAACATATCAATCTTTGGGATGGATTTGAAGGTCCAGATTACCTTCCAAATAGCTGGATTTGGGGGAACATTGGGGAGGGAGGTTGTGATTCGATACCCTGCTGTAGTAGTGTAGATCCTAGAGCTCGATCCCCATCCTCTTTTGTCCTTTTTCCTTTCTTGAAGTGGGGATTTCCCTTGGAGGCAAAGCTTCAGAGTGTTCCAGTCCTCTTCTAAATAAGGAGGTTTGTTTTTAATCTCCCATCTTAGCCACGGCTTGTGCTCATCATTTCCCCAGATTGAGATGTCCCAAAGAGTATATAAATTTTGAGTGTTCATCCACTCTTTAAGTCTTTTCAGATCCTATCTCAATCCAAGCGGAGGGTCTCCCATGATTGAGTCTTTCCAAATGTTGATTTTTTTCCCATTTCTTGGTAGCCAAGTGAGAAGAGGGATAAAGTGGGGCATCGCCTTCTGGTAGAGCGAGAAGATTGGGGATCCTCTCGTCTCTAAAGCTGGGAAATCAAGGAATCTTTCCCTTGGCCCACGAAAGTACTTTTTCCATAGCGCTTTTTTACTCCAAGTTGAATTCCCAGTGATTAGATTCCAAAGAATCTTTGCCCCTAACGCCAAATTTTGAACATGAGTATTTTTTAGATTGAGACCTCCTTCTGAGATTGGCTTAGAGATTTTTTCCCAGCTTATTAGATGCAGCTTTCTCCCTGATTGTTTTCTACCTTCCCATGGGAATCTTTTGAGAAATGATTTAATTTTTTGTATTATGGAGGAAGGGGCCAAAAGCAGGGAGTTTTGATAGATCGAAATGCTGGCTAGAACAACTTTGATTAGGACCACTTTACCTACCAAGTTTAACCAACTTGCTCCCTAGGAGTTTATTTTGTTTTTTAACTTGTCGATCAACATATTCCATTGCGAGGTTCTTGAGTTGGAGTTGAAAATTGGGACTCCCAGATAATTAAATGCATCCCATTTGGTATAGCCTTCCATTCCCAGTACCCTGGCTATCTCCAACATTTCATTTGGTGTTATATTCCAGCTGTAGATCTTGCTTTTGGTAAGGCTTATGACGCTGCCTAAGATTTTTGTGTATGCAGCTAATTCATTTTTTAATTTCCTTGTTGTTTGTAAGCTCGCTCCTCCCATTAGCAATGTGTCATCCACAAACTGGGCATGGTTTATGTCCTTTACCCCTGGCACTATTCTCAAGCCATGGAGGTTGTTATGAGTTTGGTAGTGGTCCAATTGGAAGCTCAGTATTGAAGCTTGGATTGCATAGAGAAGGGGAGAGAGGGGGAAGCCTTGTCAGAGTCCTCTAAAAGCTTGAAAGAACTTAGTTGCCCTCCCGTTCACTAGTGGGGCTATCCAAGGGGACCCAATACAAGACTTTATCCAATTCACAAAAGCTGGGACAAAACCAAAATTTTCCATGACTTTAAATAAAAAATTATGCCTTACTCTATCAAACGCATTAGCTAGATCCACTTTTATTATCATACCTTTGTCTTTTCGCTGGATACTTGAGTGCAAAGCCTCTTGTACTAGGATGATGTTGTCTACTATGTGTCTGCATTTAATAAACCCACCTTGATTTTCCAGGATGATTATAGGGAGAATTTTTAAATTTTGGCTATAACTTTTGTGAGGATTTTATAGCTTGTATTCCAAAGGGAGATTGGCTAGAACCTGTCAAAGCTGATTGCTCCTTTTTCTTTCGGGATTGGAAGTAGTCATTTTTATCCAAAGGTTTCGCCGTTATATTTTTTTTCTCTCTACCACGGTCATTGTTGACATGAACCCCATGTATCACATATTGACTCGTCAAGTATTTGTGGGAAATATTCCAAATGGATCGTCATTCTCTAAGAATTTGATCTCGAGTTTTCCAAATCCAAAGCTAAGAAATCATTCATTTTTGCGGAATTAATTTGAGATATTCCCCATACTAATGAGGATAATGAGCCCAATGATTCCCTTCCTGATGAATCAATGTTCCTCATTAGTACGTATGATCCATGGTATGGAGACATTCTTCTCTATCTATAGACCCAACGCTTAAGCTAGGCATTTCATGTGATGAACGATGTTGCATTAGACACCATTGAAAGCACTACCTTATCATTGGAGACACTTTGTATCGCCAAGGTATTGAGATAGTCCTATGACGTTGTTTAAACCATGAAGAGGCTTAATAAGTTTTAAATTACTGTCACCTTGGAGCTTGTGGAGGTCATCTTTATAGGATGGCTACAACCCCAAAAATATTACATGCCGGTTATTTTTGGCCTTCCATATTCAAATACTAAATTGAGGCCGTTAAAAAATTCTCACCCTGTCAGATCTTTTAGAAGAAATCACGTACCCACCTAGATCCACTCCATCCAATTTTCACTCGACCTCTTCGAAAAATGGGGTATCGATTTCATGCAATGTGAGTCTACCTCAGTCGGGGGGAAAAGTTATATTATCTTCATCGTCGATTATTTCACTAAATGGACTGAGGCTATGCCTACATTTTTAAATAATGGCCGAACTACAACACTTTTTGTGTTCAATCATATCACCGCTTGCTTTAGATTCCCACAAGCTATTGTAACTGATCATGGATCCCATTTCCAAAACCAGATGATGGGTGAATTGCACACCAAGTTAGGTTTTTTTCATAAAAATTCATCGCCTTACTATCCTCAGGAAAATGGACAAGTTGATTACATCAACAAAGTCTTGAAAACCATTCTTCAACACATGATGGAGGTGAACAAAACCTCTTTGCATTTTCATCTCTTCTCCGCACGATGGGCTTATCGAAATTAAGTCAAAACCGCTACTGGATTTACACCCTTTCAATTGGTATATGGGTTGGAAGTAGTGTTACCGATTGAATGTGACATTCCATCCCTTAAAATCATCATAGAACTCTTACCCCATGATTCTGTTGAGGAAGAACAATTTTTATATCTAATGAAGTTGGATGAAACCTGTCGTGATGTTTCTCTCATCAACAAAACATATAAAAAATGCATCAAGATTCAATATGATAAGTCTATTCAACCTCATGCTTTCCTAGAAGGAGATCTGGTCCTGGTCTATGACCAATATCTTGACAAACTTGGTGCAGGTAAGTCAAAACCTATGTGGCACGAGTGATACATCGTGAAGTGTGTGCTACAGAGAGGTGACTACGAGTTAGTGAATTACGATGGATTATCTCTCGGTGAGCCCAGAAATGCACTTTACCTAAAGAAGTACTATGCATAGAATACCTCACATGTGTTCTTTGTATATTATTGTACTATATGTTTTTGGTTTGGCCTTCCTTTTCTTTTGCGTGCACAACTTTTTCCCCATTCTTTAAAGTTTCTTATCCTTTTCTTTGTGCTTGAATGTGCAGATGACATCATCCTTTCCTATCTATTTTGGATTTTTGGATGGTGCTAGTCGACATACCCAGAATATTGCTTATGCAACTTGGGTCATCTATGACTCTAGTGAGTTAGTGAGTTCAGGAGGAATTTACCTCGGATTTGCAGCCAATAAAGTTGTAGAATATCATGTCGTCATTGAACTTTTAACCGACACTTATTCTTTAGGTATATCTCAATTGATTATCAACATTGATTCTCAACTCGTGTTCTATCAATTAAACCATAAATATGATGTTCGTAATCCATTTTTTCTATGTCTCCATCTAAGGGTTCGTCATCTCGAGAGATCTTTTGAATTTTTAGAATATAGACATATATCGAGAGAACCTAATACGACTACAAACTTGTTAGAAAATTATAAGTTGGATTGGTACATTACACATATATAAGCATTCAAAACATAAAGCATATAAATTAAAACATCACATCATTTAAAAAACAAACATAAGTAGCCACCACAAAACTCATATATATATTCCTATATATAAAGTAGCAAAAGTGTGTCAAAATACATCATCCAAAAACAGAGTAGGGAAAACATGTGGGCCATTATGACCATGACATCATTATAAAAGACTAATGCTGCAATACACTGTGCTCAACATAACACATAACTACTCTGGCCACTCGTCATAGAAAATGACTAAGGCCTTCAGATACACCGACTATATGTCCCTGAATATGTAAGGGTACATATTGTATCCTCATGGAAGGAACACCCATGGTCAACCCACGGAGGTTCCTTTCCACCTCACAGAGTCCTCATACTCTGATGCCAATATTCATTGCTTCCGAAACATCACCATGACGTCCTAATGCTAACATCCCCACCGGACATGACACGTCTCTGTTTGCATGATGAAAACAAATGATTTATACCCCTCATTGTAAAACAATATATACATATAAAAACAAAAAAAAACACTATTGCAAGGTCATGATCTTTCGTATTTTACCTGATGCATCCCTCTGTGCCTCTTCGGGGAGCACTAAATACGCACTACCCCTAAAGTCAACTACGACATATAGTAAATCCTCTATAACCATGAGTTATCTTCTCCACCATGTGAAGAAGTCATTAGTAAAGTGGAAGGTTGAGGTTTAATTCCCCATCCAAGGAAAAAGACTTGTCCACCACTCCATCTGGGGCTCAGATGTGGGGCATGCTATCAATGCAACCTATGCATGCATCTATGGTAATCACTCTAGAAAGAATGAAACCAAGAAAGATATATATCCAAATTTTTTATGTATTCCTATTCTACACTTAGAGATCTTCTCTTTGATGTTTCTCAAGAACCCTAAACTCTAGTTAAAAATCCTAGGCTCCAAGCATTGAATAACATATGATATCTGAGATTTAGAAGCAAGGTGGGAATTGGTGCTTCCCGCTATTTTAGTGATAACAAAGAGAATGGATAATAGAGATAGGTCCATCACATATTTGATGGCGATTATTCCCCCAACTAAGCATGATCCCGACATGCAATAATGCACAACATATACCTATGTTGGCAGTGGAGTAGACCAGTGTCCAAACAAAAGGATGAGTGCTCCCCTGTTCGAGAGCTCTGCCAGGAAATATACTTCCTTAATGTCGATATCAAGCATATGAGATCCTATCTAGAATGCTTGCTCATTGTTTTCCCATAACCCAATCAGATATTCGAGAAAAAGGACTTATTTTCTCATGTTTTGTAGCTTGAAGTACTTCAACAAACCGCAGTTTCGTAGAGATTCCCTCGCTTAAGGGTCTTGTAAGGAAGCCATATCATCGAATTCATGTTCTCCTTCCTTCCACTCAATAACATTGGCTAATGAAAACCTGCAAATCCATAAAAGAATCACATTAGCCAAGTTTCAAGAAAAGAAATTGCTTTTTCACAACCTAAAAACCAAATAAAAAAATCATATTTTGCACCCAGTTCTCCCTGGAAAGAAAAAACATAGTGCTAGCACTCCCCTATAAGGCCTACCAAGAATTTTAAATCTCAAACAAATCCCCCCTCGATTGCTTAAGGGAGCGCCAATCCTGTTCGACACTCTAGGGATTTCTAAGGAGTCCAAACTCATGAAATAAAGGCTACAATTGAACAAAAAAGACATGCAAATGAGTGAGAAGGGCCATAGAACCAACTTCATCCAGATGGAATTGTGAATGGTCGCATGTAGCTCCCACAGTCAATGCCAGAAAAAATTCTCCAAAAGGGGAAAAACTAAAGGAAAAAGGAAAATGGTACAATCAAAGGTAAAAATGACTTGTTTTTTTTTCTTAATTGATTTTTAATATGTCCAAATAGAGTCATTTAAACCCTTTTCAATATTAATAATATCTATTTTTGAGTTTTTCTTAAATTATTGTCGATTTTTAAGAAACCGTTGACATTTTTTACCCAGAATGACTTGATTATGTAGGAAATTACGGAGTAGAGACTTTTTGATGACCTTATGACACTATTGAGAAAACTTCGTCATACTTTGAGCTCATTAAAATATGAAGAGTCATCTGTTGGGCGGTAGATTACCCCTTTTTTCTGTCCCAACAGACTAAATATGAAAAAGGAATGCTCTAGTCAATCACGGATAGAAAAGTTCTCCGTTGTATCATTTTATAATTTTTCGGACCTCGGAGACTAAAATTATGAAAAAAGACAACCTCAAAGTTTTCTTTATGTTATTTTCAAACTCCCTAAACATAAAAAAACAACTAATTTTTTCTTCTCTAGACTTGCAAAACTACACATTGAAGGGCCCGTCTATGGACAAACCCTTACTTCTTCCAGTTCGTTAAATAAAATAAGAGGAACTCACCGAAGGTGAGTTATATTGAGCATGTGTTACCCTCCTCAAGCTCGTTAAACAAAAAGGAGGTACTTATCTATCTAGATGGGGGGGAAATTCAAGGAAATGAGTTAAGTTTCTTGAGATTCTTTTAAGGCAGCTCCTATGGCTACCCTTGAACATGACACTTTTTTTCACCTCACCATACACTTGGATAATTCATTAGCCTCCGCACTAAACCAATCCTATGAGTTCTTTTACTCCTTTGGCCCATCCAAAGAATTCCCCAACACTCGTTGCATTATGTTTTGGTTCACTCTGAGTCTATGCTGCCAAGTCTTATGTCATGCCTCAGTGTTCAAGGGAAGTATTCACCTAAAAATTTAGCCATCTATAATATTTCCAGTTCCTGTACCCATGTCAGTCCATTTTCATCTACTATATCTTATCACTTTCCTGTGACGAGTTTCATGTTAATTGATGAGGGATACATCAATGCCCTCCTTTGATGAGTCTTTTAATGTTGACCTCAAAAACTTATCTGGGAAATAGACTTAGGAACACATCGGTACCTTGGGACCTACATGCCTCAATGGTAGGCATCCTCACATTCCACAGTGGGTATGCATTAATGACCCCCGACCGATTGATTCCATGAGTGTTCGACTTCAGCTCATTATTCACATTCTGTGGATTGTACTTTAAAGTAACTTGAGAGTCATCGACGTCAATGGTGAATTATCTCGCACTTGTTAATGGTTTACCTCAATGACCGATAATCAAGTGGTTTATTTCATGTTCGACATCAAATCATATATTCACATGGACATAATCATATTGTTATAGGATCAAGACGAAGACCCTGGGTTGAGTATTCATCTACATATACACTTTACCCAGGTTTTGATGGAGAATATTTGATTGACATACATATTTTAACATAGATCCAATTTGTATTGGTCTGTGGATATGTTCTTATCACATCGTAGCTCCACAGTTAATTCTTTCATGGCTACGATCAAGTTAGGTCACAGAGGGATGGATCCACATTGTATCTTTGGTGGCCATCTCCTTAGTCAATATCATCATGGATCCACAATGTATTTATTGGAAACCATGCTTTAAGTCATTTGTATTTCGAGCATAGGTATTCCTTCCTCGGGGATGGAACATATATTAACATTTTTTGATGTTTGTTTGTAGCTTCTATCAGGTTCTCCAACTCCATACCCTTTCTTCAAAGAGTCTACCAAGTTTTTTGGCGATCAATATTCCTTTTCTGACTTCACACTTTGGGGGGGAATATATTACACATCAAAATTCCTCACTTCGACAATGTTGTGAGTATTGCACTTTCATTGTCGCAAGCGTTGTAAGTGTCACAAGTGTCGTAAGTGTCGCAAGTATTGCACCTTTATTGTCGCAAGTGTCGTAAGTGTCACATTTTCTTTTCCTAAGTGTCACATCTCGAACGACACCATGAAAACACTTGCTACAACCCCTAAAACATGTTCTGATAAGAAGCCCCATCATCTAGCAGTCGGAACAAGTATTTTTACTAGGGATTTCCTCACCTTGGTGACTTTTTGGAAGATTAGTGCTCCTTTTCTCCTACACAGGGAGCACCAACACTCCTTCTCCATCTCAGGCAGAGCATTGCAACGCTCTGTTTTCCATTTTAATTGAGAATTGAGTTGGTTTAGGGAATCTTGGAGGAAATACCACTTTCCTCTAAAGACAACTATGGATGGACTGGGTTATTTTGGCTCAAATATAACTCCAGGGTTGCATCTAAGGAAGATATCACAACTATTAGAGCCATATCCACAACTAATTCCAAATATAACCAAGTTAGTTGAGCCCCTCAAAGCCTATAAATGGAGGCATTTCCATGGTGAAAAGGAGGAAAAAATCAGCAAAGCATTGTTGTTTTGATTTTGGATCTTTCAAGAAAGGATTGGATGAGGAGGAATTGGAGAGGTTGCTGCAACGTCATCTAAAGATTTTCAGTTTCCTTTTGAAGTTCTCATTAATATACTTATCATATTTCCTTCAAGTATGTGTTTACATGTGCTTTTAAATGTTTGTCTTAATATTCATAGATCAATTGATTTTGTCTAATCCATTAGAGTAGGATATAGTCGTTTGTTTCTTGTTGTCCATTGTAGGTACTGTTTGGAGCTCGTGGATTAGAGCAGCTTGGAAAAACATCGTAAATGAGGTACATAATAATTCCCCTCCTTCTCTCTTTTTCTGTGGATAAAATGAATCTATAGGAATGGTAGTGTCCAATTGTAATTTTCTATCTTGATAGAGGGGTCTGTAGTCCGAGGGAAAGTTCACCTATCTGCGGGGGAATATTTCCATAATACTCTAGACCCTATATCTAGGCACTTCTATACCCCATGGAGTCTAAGAAATATATTTTTCTAGGGTGATCATCCTATTCCCCAAAAAATTGAGGAGGTGGCTGACTTCAAGTCTTTTTCTTATGATAAAAAACAAAAATCTATAGTCAAAAGAACTCATAGAAAAAGGAAAACTAGATTAAACAGTCATGTGTTGTGCACCATAGAGGAGGTCATCGTAGAGACCAAGAAAGATAAGATGATACAACTTTATCCAGTAGGCTTATTAATCTCACATGCCTCTTTTGACATGGTAGTAATGGAAGAAAGAGAACTAGATCAAGCCAAGATTGAAATAACTTCTCTTAAACACCAAGTTCAATATCATCAAGAAGATGGAGGGGTAACCAACTTTAAGAAAGACCTATTAGAGGTACAAGAAAAATGCATGAAAGTACAACAGGACTTAGTAATGAAGGTAGTTTCTCTTGAAGAGGAGTCCTTGTTGTTTGGGCTCACCTATAAAGATGTGCTTAAGTGGGCAGAGAAAGAAGTCAATTCCTTAGAGATAATCGAGCTGATTTGAGTAGTCCAGAGAGAAAAGGGACATAGGACAAGAATATAGAATTGTTATTGGATGAGAGGTTAGTTGAAATGCACTTGGAAGCTAAGCACAACGATAAAATTGTGGATGATCCCAGAGAAAGAGTGGTGGAAGAATGGGAATGTTGCAATTGGTTTTGGGAGAAGTTGAACCAGTCAATGGAAAACCTCAAATTCCCAACTTTTGGCTCCCTTATTGAATTTTGGTCGATCAATGAGGTATTGACCGATGAGTACAAATATAAGATTGGCCAAATTTCTTCTATAGAGAAAGGGCATGTGAAAAAATACATTGTCATCTAGGTTAGGGTCATACATCAGATGGAATAATTGACTAAAAAAATGTTGAAATATACTTTTTGATTCCACGATAGTAAACCCGAGCTAATTATGTCGATGGACCAACAAAAAATCCATTTCGGTGAAAATTGTAATCAACTTTTCAGGGAGTGGACCAACATCATGGAAGAGCATGCAAGCCTGAGGACATCCATATCACCCAAGCCATCATGAATCAAATTGTTATGCATTTGTTTTAAACCGTTGAGGTGGTGATCTCTTTTAGTTGTTAAATTTGTATAAATAAGTGGGCAGCGCTCCCTAAGAAGCTTGAGGGAAGCGCCAACACTCCAAAGGTGGATAGCACTCCTTCAGAGGGGTAGGCAAGTGTTATAACGCTCCCTGAGGCCTTATAGGGGAGCATCAACGCTCCTAAGGCTGATGTAGGGGAGCACTCACCCTCAGAACCTTTGTTTAAGAGCTCTTCTCAGGTGTTAAGAGTTCCTTGACTTCAGTTAATCAACTCTTCTTCTCCAAATCAAGTGTATGAGATGTTTTAATTGCCTCCTTAGTGTCGTCATTATGGAAGTATGCTTGAACAATGTTTGTGACACTTGTGAACAACTTGCGACACTTGCGAACAACTTGCGAACAACTTGCGACACTTGCGAAAGTTTTAAGGAAGATGCAACACTTACGACAATTGAGAGGAACATGCGACACTTATCCAGTTGAGTAATTTTGATGGGTAACAGAATGCCCCCCAAAGTATGAAGTTAGAAGATGTGAACTGATAAATGAAATGCTTTGTAGACATTCAAGAAAGGGTATAGACTCAGAGAAACTGACGGAAGCTGCACACAAACATCCAACAAATATCATGACATATTTCAAATCCCAAGGCAGACATACCTATGCTTGGGTGATCAAGACTTGCAAGATATGGCCACCATAAAATACACTGCGGATCCATAATTGTATTGATAAGAAGGTATAGCCACCAAAGATACAATGTGGATCTATACTCTGATGACTCGGACTGATCGTAGCCATGAAGAATACACAGTGGATCTACGAGATGACAAGACATAGCCACGACCAATACAAAGTGGATCTATGTAACAGTATATGTGTCATTTGTCCAATAGAACTTCTTTGCAACCTGGGCAGGGTGCATATCAAAGTGATTGCTCAACCCAGGTTTTTCTTACCAATCCCAATATGGTACGAATCTAACCACGTGAATAGATGTTTTGATGTCGAATATGGCAGAAACCACTCGATTACTAGTCAATGGTGTGAATCATTAACAAGTGCGAGGGAGATCACCATTAATGTCAATAATTCGCAAGGTACCTTAGTACATACCAGCGAATGTGAATGGATGAGCTGAAGTCGAACATCTGTGGAATCATTCGATCAGAGGTCAATGATGTAAACCCACTATCGGATGTGAGGAGGCCTACCATTGAGGCATGCAGGTCCCAAAGTACTAACTTGTTTCTAAGTCTGATCCCCAGATAATGTGTTGAAGTCGACAGGAATAGAATCGTCGAGGGAGGGCCTTGATGTATCCCCCATCAACGACACGAAACAAACATGGAGATGTAATTGGCAAATCAAATGGACATGGACTGACACAGGTTTTGAGGCAAGATATTTGGGATGGCTAACTCTAGAGGCGGATACTTCCCCTGAACACTGAGGCACAACAACATAAACATGACATGGACCAAAACTTGACGATGTAGTGGATACTGTGACTTGCGTCGGGTGACCCAAAGGAGTGAAAGGAACTCAAAGGATTGGCTCAGTGCAGAGGTTCAGCGGATTATGATTTATGCATATGACAAAGTGCCGTGTTCAAGGGCGACTCTAAGAATTGTTGGGCAATGTTCTCAAGAGACTGCTTGGCTTGCTCCTTTCAATTTTTTCCCCCATCCAGATAGACGAGTACCTCTTTTTGATTTAATGAGCTCAAGTCAGATAACACATGCTCGATATAACTCACCTTTGGTAAGTTCCTCCTCCTTTGTTTAACAAACCGGAAGAAGTAAGGGATCGGTCCCATATGGGCCTGTCGATGTGTGTTTTAACAAGTCTAAAGATAGAAAAATCGAAGGTTTTTTGGGATTATAGAGTTTGGAAAAAACACTTAAAAGAGAACTCTCTTAGTTCCTTTTTCGTACAGTAGTCTAACGAGACCGAAAAAGGGGTAAACTATCACTCGAAAGATGCCCTTTCTAACCTTTTAACGAGTGTGAAAGGAAGCAAGGTCACTCGACAATCTTTTCATATTTAGAGAGTCTGAAAAGGGTTTAAAGTAGACTCCAGGGGGGTTCCTTTTTCGTGTGTTCATGTATCCATACGGGTCCGAAAAAGAGATAAAATTTTACCCGGTTACGTTCTCATATTATCGAGCTCGAGAATGAACTAAGACTGTGCTCATAAGTGTGACAAGGTGAATAATCCATCAAGACTACCAAGAAACCTGCGATGCCAAAACTACAAACCAGGGTTTAGTGAAGCCAACATATTGTTAAAGAAACCCATAAATGAACATACCTTATGAAAAATGAAAATTTATAAATAACAATACATTGAAAATTTCATTTACCATTTCATTTTGCACAAGGATTTTGGAGTAGTGGAGATTCTCATTTTGAAGTGGATCTTGTTTTGCTCATTGCCGGAGCTACAGTTGACCGTTTCGCTTATCATTCAGACCAGGTATATCTCCATCTCTTCTTATTTAAATTACATGGTTTAGTATCCATTTTCATAGCATTATTTATTTTAAAATATGGAGCCCTAAGTTGCCCCAAATAGAACCAAATCGACCTCTTTAAAAATCAATGGAAAAATGAGATTCTTTCTGCAAAAAAATTCTAGAAAAGGATGGCTAAGATGCCAACGCCCCAATAGTCAATTAGATAGGTCATTTTTTGGTAAAAGAACCCACGAAAAATCTTCCCATACACCCACGCAACCACAAAGTCGTTTTGATTTTTTAAACGTCTTTATTGTTGTTTGATGAATGTTAAATGGTTAAGAGAGGGCGTGGTAGTTATAAAAGAGTGTGTGGTCACTTTTAAATGATGTGGGCATCTTATTTCATGTTTTAAATTCCTTTTGAAAATTGCTGAAATTGCCAAAACGTGGAAATAATGAATTTCTTTATTTTTTGTTTTGTAGGTAACTTCGACGACCATGATTGAGTGGAAAGAAAGAGAACATGAGATGGATGACTTAGCTGCCTTGCGGAGGCCCTGCACATGGGCCGCATTGCAAGCTTGTGGCTTGCTCAAATTCTTCAAGTTGAAAAAAATGAAGAAATATATTTTATTGCTCGAGCATATGATCGGCCTATGGGATGTTGCAGAGTAAGGGTTCCGGATTGGCACACATTTTTTAACCATTGAGTTAGAAGATGTGTATTTTTTGACTGGCCTCTCGAAAAGAGGGGTCCCCATATCTTTCTCCGGGCAGAGGGTGCTACCTGAACAAATGGATGTGTATCTGGCACGCCATTGTATCCCAGGAGCAAGGCTGGTAGGGGGTAGAATCCCTATCAAAGACATTCGAGAGCTACCCCTTCGGTATATACTGTTTTCCATCACGAGCGTGACAGGCAGTACTAGCATGCCTCTGGCATCAAGATCGCAGGTGGCTTACGGTGTTCAGTGTTTGGAACCAACACTGTTCAATTGGAGTGCAGGGTTCCTTCAAAATGTGAAGGAACAGATTTCACGGTGCAGGACGGGACATAAGCAGTTTGGTTATGGCTCATTTCTAGTCTCATTTTTTCTAGAGCACATCCCCCAGATGTAGCCTCAGATAGCACTGGCGATGCGACCAACGGATGAACCGAGGATGGAGAGGTGGACTAGTCTGTCTCCACGGCTAGTATCAGAGTCAGAGTTCCATTTCACTGGCATTTTCTTTGTCTGGCTGAGATGGCAGTATCTCTAGATAGAGGACTTCCCTTATGCTGAGGTAGATTTCCACGGGAGCATGGATTTGATTTTTCCCGCGAGGGAAGATTGGGATGTGTCAGGTAAGAGACTGAGCCATACCTTGTCTAGTTTTTTTTTTTTTTGAGTTTTTAATATATATATATTTTTTTGGGTATGTAGAAGAGTTTTAACAGATGTATTGTTTCCAACATGTAGACAAGGGAGCAGTGTGTCCGAATGATGTACCGGTACTAGGACGTCGCAGGGGCATTCCGGTTGCATCAAATCTGGTAGTACCAGTGATAGGTCTCTGGAAGGTTGAGAGAAACCTCCAAGGTCTTACGATGGGCATTCCTCCTCTGCGGAGGGGAGAAGTGCCTTTACATCTGCAAAGGCACACTGTGGGAGTACCAAAGAATATCAATTCTCTACTGAGGCGCGTAGTGCATGCGGTGATGTGTTACTCGCAACACAATGTAGTGCGGGGAGATTAGAGTCTCTCCAGTAATCATATTTTTGTATGCCTTGTCAGGCAATGTTGCATGGGTGAAAAGACCCAATATTTTGCTCTTCTACATACTTTTTGATGTAATCCAAACATTTCAGTCACGGCATATATATATATATATATATATATATATATATAGTTTCGAGTTTTTACAGTGCCAATGATTTGTACATGATGATGTCTGTGATGTGTTTTAATTTACATGTAATGTAATGTACAATTTTTATTTCTTTAAATCTTATATGTGGGCAAGATACCGATCCATGATGTAAATTGTTAACGAATCTGAAACGCTGTTAAGTTCTCTCGGAATGTGTCTATATTCAATGTAATCGAACATTCATTCAAGGCGGGGAACTTGTAAGTGGAGACGTAGCAGGATAGGACTACAGATAGCGTAGATACGGTTGAGTTGATAAGCCACGAGTTGGGAGTCTAAGTACACAATGATACAAGAGATACCTAGGGAGGAGGCTTGGGTCAACATTCCGATGACAACATGATATTCTGCCATGTTGTTCGTTGCTGGTCCTAAGCAGATCCCTCCTGAACTCACCACCTCGTCAAATTGGTAAATAACCCATGCTGCCGAAGCAATGTTCCGGGTATGTCGGCTAGTTCCATCCGCAAACCCAAAAAAGATAGGAAAGGAAGACGTCATCTACGCATGAAAACACAAGCACAATCATGAGTGGCAACGGTAAAGACTCAAGCACGCGAAAGAAATAGACACACCAAACTAAAAATACAATACTGTACAAAGTACAGATGCTAGGTGATCTAGGCATAGTACCTTTTAAGGTAAAGCCCGTTTCAGGGCTCTCCTAAGGAATTTCCATCATGATCAACTAATTCGTAGGCACCTCTATGTAGAACATGCTTCACGATGTAAGGACTGTGCCACAGAGGTTCTAACTTTCCTGTCCCCAATTTTTCGTGAGCTTGGTCATAAACAAGGACTAAGTCTCCTTCTGCAAAAGTCCGAGGGTGGACAGATTTGTCGTATTGACTCTTAATTCATTTCTGATGTGTCTCATTAGCGAGAGCAACATCACGACATGTTTCATCCAATTTGGATAGATACAAGAATCGTTCTTCTTCAGCAGAAGTATGGGGAAGGAGTTCTACTTTCAGTTTGAGTGATGGAATCTCACACTCAATTGGTAGGATGACTTCAATGCCATAGACCAACTGGAAATGGGTGAATCCAGTTGCAGTTTTCATAGAGGTGCGATAGGCCCAGAGAGCAAAGAAAAGTTGTAAATTCCACGATGTTTTGTTTTCCCCTATCGTGCGTTGGATCATGGTTTTTAGGACTTTGTTGATGGCTTCAACTTGTCCATTGGCCTGTGGGTAGTAAGGGGATGAGTTTTCATGGCAAAAACCCAATTTGACATGTAACTCGCTCATCATCTGGTTCTTGAAGTGTGCACCATGATCAGTGACAATGGCACGTGGTACACCAAAATGAGTTATGATGTGGTTGAAAAGGAACAGAGCTGTAGTACGGCCATCGTTCAAGAAGGTAGGCATAGCCTTAGCCAATTTGGTGAAGTAGTCGACGACAACGATGATGTAACCGTGCCCCCCGACTGAGGTAGGCTTACACTGCATGAAATCGATGCCCCACTTGGCAAAGGGGCCGATGGCGATATTGTGGTGTAGCGCAGTAGGGTGGGTGCGTGCCTTCTTGTTAAAGAGTTGGCAGGGTGGGCATTTTTTGATAGCCTCGATGCAATATTTGAAAATAGAGGGCCAAAAGTAGTCGACACGTAGGATTTTTTGGGTTGTGGTCCCATCCTAGAAAGGTGACCGCCATAGGCACCAAGGTGACAATCGTTCAAAACGCATTCAACCTCTTCGTGAATTAGACATCGTCGAAGGATGGTTTCGATACCATGGCAATACAAGGTGTCACCGATGATGAGATAACGATGAGAGTGGTGATGAATACATTGAATCTCTTCATGAGAAATGTTGGGCTGAAAACATTGGGTTTGAAGGTAGAGGAGAATGTCTCCGTACCAAGGATCGGAGGTGCTGATGAGGAAGAGAGATTCATCGGGGAGAAAATATCTAGGTTCAATGTTTTCATCAGCATGAGGGAGAGCACAGATAATCTCTACAAACACCAGGGATTTTTTGGCTTTGGCCTTCGTAAACTCAAGATCGAATTCTTGAAGAATAACAATCCATTTTGAATATTTTCCCCCAAGTACTTGACGTGTCAAGATGTGGTACATGGGGTTGGAGTCTGCGATTACCGTGGTGGTGCGTAATAAGATGTAGTGGCAGAATATCTGGACAACGATGACGGCTGCCAGAGCTAGTTTCTCGACATGTGAATATCAGAGCTCGGGTCCAGATAGAATTTTTCTCAGGTAGTAAATCACATGTTCTTCGTCGTTGGGGTCCTCCTGAACTAACACCATCGCAATAGTGGAAGCGAAGGCGGCCAAGTAAAGGTTATAGTCCCTTGTATACTTCGAAGGGTGTAACAAGGGAGTGTGGGTCAAGGCGTGCTTGAGAGCATCGAATGACCGTTGGGCAGTGTCATCCCAGATAAAAGGGGTGTTTTTCTACAGTAACAGCATAAATCCTTTAGTTATTTCGACGTAGTTGCAGATGAAACGGTGAAGGAATTTTGCTTTGCCTTGCAAACTTTGGAGTTGGGTTAAGTTGGTGGGTGGGGGTAAGGCTAGAATGGCCTTGATCTTTAAGGGTTCCACTCGGATCCCATCTTTGGAGACAATGAAACCGAGGAGTCGACCAGATTCGACAGCGAAAATGCACTTGTGTGGGTTCAAGCGAATACGATAAAACCGACATCAAAGAAAAATTGCCCGCAAGTGATCAATGTGATCAGATCGATTGGATGAATGGGCGGGTAAATCGTCGAGGTAAGGCTCCGTGATATGCTTGATATCGTGGAAAGCGTACGACATGGCCCACTGGAAAGTGGCACCAGCATTTTTCAGGCCAAATGGTAACTTTCGATAAGGAAAAGTTCCCCATGGGCAGATAAAGGTTGTCTTATGTTGATCAGCAGGTAAGATTTCAATCTGGTTATACCTAGAAAAGCCATCCATGAAAGAGTAGATTACGCTCCCTGTGCAATTATCAGTGATTTGGTCGATGAAGGGCGTAGGGTAGTTTTCCTTAGGAAAAGATTTGTTGAGATCTCGATAGTCGACACAAACATGGATGGTCCCTTGTTTTTTGGCATCAGGAACAAGGTTGGAGACCCATTCGGTTAAAGGGACAGGGTAGATAAAGCTAGATTTGAGAAGTTTTTCAACTTCTGCCTTTATAGCTGCAATTTTCTTGGGATGAACTGGGCGAAGCTTTTGTTGAACAGGTTTCGCGTCAGGGTGAGTTTTGATTTCATGTATGACAATCGAAGGGTCGATCCCTGGCATATCCTCATAGCTCCATGAGAAGACATCACAAAATTCTTTAAACGAAGAGGTGTAAGAAACCACTTCATCGGGTGTGCAAGTAGCACCAAGGTTAATGTTTTCCATGACACCTTCTTTGATTGAAATGTCAATCACGATCGTAGTGGAGATGTTACCCATGTTCCCCTCAGAGAGAGTATCTTGTGTGAGGATAAGGGATTGTGGAGCATCAGTAACATCGGGAGGGGAGACAGTGTGTATGTCTCGGTGAATTTCTTCCAACGATGGAAGAAAAGAGGATCGATGATGGTTATCATCCTAAGGTAAATCATCAATGCTGAGCATTTCCATAATCGATTCATCAGAAGGAAAAATGCGGGAAATGTAATCGACGGTAGATGATAGGGAATCCAACCATGAATGCATCGAGTAGGCATCGGGTGCTAGTGAGTTTGAATTGTTGGAAGAGGGAGAGGCAGATTGAATAGCTACGTATGTGGCCTCGGCTGGGATAAGTGGCATAGTGTCACTGAGCACATCGAATTCCAAAGGACTAGGTACAATCCAAGGATCAGATGATTCCAAGGATTTATGAGGCATAGTCAAGATCATATTGATGGAGGCAATATGATGCACGGTAGGTGGAAGTGGTGCAGGGAAAGTACCCATAAGGCTAGAATCTTTCAGTAAGCCAACACCAACTCTTTGATACATAACTAGATGGTCTCCCAAAAATGGAATGTTGTTGGTAGCAGGGGTGCGAGCGTCGGGTGTGCAGAAACCAAGCTGATCGATGGTGACAATTTTGCCTTGATGGGGGAATTGTACACATCGAAACACCAATGAGGCGACTACAGTCATAGCGTAGAACCAACTTCTTCCAAGTAGTAGGTTGTAATCGAGGGGAGCATTGACCACCTCGACATCAACGGTAACAGTTTTTCTGCCCAACTGAATGGATAAGGATTGTAATAATCCGTGAGAATGAAAACCTCATCCATCGAAAGCGCGTAAGATCATAGGGGATTTGTTAAGGGCAGGTGATTTCAAGCCTTTCTAATAGGCTAGGGACATGACACAGGTAGAGGCTCCCTCATCCAGGATAGTTCGGTGGATTTGTTGATTGTGAACAACAACATCGATTTGGAAAGCTAGCTGGTGGGAGAGTTGCGGTTGATGGTCGTCCAGATTAAACATGAGGTTGTTTGATGAATCAGGATCAAAAGTGTCGATAGTGGCTAAGAGCGTTCTACATTGGCTGGGACAGTGTTGTAGAACTTCCAAGGCGGACATAGCGCATGGTGCTTGGGCCAAATCTTCTACAATATTGTAATTTTGGGCAGCCCGTGAATTAGGATTGAAGGTAGATTTCCGGATGGTGCTCTTAGGAGGGCGTAAGATGGAGTCATATGTCGCAGACTGAGTGGTTAGATTAACCCCGTTAAACATGTAAATGTGGGCACTTGTCGAGGCCTCATCATGGGGTTGGTTGGAACAGCCCCTTGGCATGGGGGTTTGGGCAACCAAATATTGTTGTTGTGGAAAAGGTTGAGTAAGCACAGTGGGTTGTGAATTTCCCTTGAAAAGTTTGGCCACTTCATCGCGATTTGGGTAGTCTTGAGTGTAGTGATCGTCTCCACAAATGAGACATGAGAATTTTGATTTTTTGTTGTGGTTGTTTTCCGGCAGCAGGGGTTTGCGGTTGGGTTTTGGGTTGTTCATTGTTATTGTTCTTCTTTGGTTTATTTCTCGCTTTTTTCTTGCCCCCAGGTTGTTGTTAAGGGGTTGATTGGACCGTATTCACCTCAGAGACCTAGGTTTGAGGGGGGGTAGAAGAGGGTGCAATCGAGCTGGGAGCAGCCGTCAAAGCAGGCCGCTGAATCATTCCAGTAGACTAGGTAGTATATTGGGTTTTGATGGAGCCAATAACTCCATCCGCGTGGGAAGTAGACGATGATTTGGATGGATTGTTAGTGGCACAGGTAGCGTTCGGTATCAATTCATACAGAGTATCGGATTGTGAATAGACTAAGTCTAAGTACTGAGCTCAGGCAATGGCTTCTTCCTCGGTGACTACGCCACCCATGGCAACATCACAAGCAATCTGGGGTAGCAATGATTTAGTGAACCATTCTGCTAACAATTGGTCAGGAATGACCGCTTTTATTAGCCTTCGTCGTCATCTCCATTCATGGATATGATCGGAGATATGCATAGACATTGTCTGACGAAGGGAGGTTAATATTTCAGTACCCGTCTCGTATCGAATAGGTAGTTGGAAGTGCGTGAGGAAAGACATGGCAAGAGAGTTGAAATCATGAAAAGATGCGCGTGGTAATTCAATATACCATTTCTCCGCGGAACCCGTAAGCGTTCATTGGAAAAGACGTAGACGTATAGAATCGTCCATGAGCGAGTTGGATGAACACCACAAATGGAAATTCATCACGTGGTTGTTTGGGTCTTCTCCGGACTTTCCGTCGAATTTTGGGATATCACAAGAAAGTTTAGTTGGAATAGTTGGCCAAACCGGAGAATGATAAATAGGATCATTCGTTAACTGAGACAAGTCTGGAAGGTCCAGGGTAGCTAGAAAAGGTAGTTGTCGGTTAATTTATGGGTAATGCTGGTGTGGCATGGGGACACCAGTGGGGCCAATCACTGGGTTATGTGGATAATTGTAACTAGTGGTCCCTCTTGTATGAGGTTGGTTTTGACCAAGGTATGCAAGATTTAAGGTGTTTTGAGAAGCATGTGTGAGTGGAGGATAACCGG
Organism: Picea engelmannii; assembly: GCA_009831015.1. Classification (NCBI taxonomy): domain Eukaryota; kingdom Viridiplantae; phylum Streptophyta; class Pinopsida; order Pinales; family Pinaceae; genus Picea; species Picea engelmannii. The sequence goes on along the minus strand of ML801967.1, from coordinate 121,437 downwards.
ATAGGTTTTGAGGGTTATAGGTTGGGTTTGGCATTTTTCCATAAGGAGGTTGTTGCGGAGTCTGAGAATTGTGTCCTGTCGAGAACTATGGATTTCCCGGGAAAGGGACGTTCCACGGATTGGGTGCGGCGGACACATTTTGTCCATATGGTTGATGGTAGACTCCGGATTGAGGGTGACCCCCAGCATGAGGGTGCCCCCCGAATGGAATTTTTCCTTCGATGGGAGGATGCCCCCCATCTTGAGGCAGAGTTCCTGGAATTTGAGAACCAGATGTAAATGACTGACCGGTGCTGCCAAGCGGATTAGGACCACTAAGACTGATCCCTCCAGGTTGTTGGATAGGTATGGAAATTCCCGGCATAACTTGGGTAGTAGTGGTTTGGGTAGTAGTGGGAGTGGGAATATTTAGTGCTATGAACCCAAAAGGAAGTGTAGGTCTTGGTGTTATAGGTGTGCCAATCACAGCTTTGTTGACCACCGCATTACCGGCAGGAATAGTCGGAATGTGAGGGACCATTGTAGAATGGGCCATCTGGAGGGGAAGATTAGACCTTGGGCCAACGGACGGTATGTTCGGACCAATGGGTGATGTGGCCATAAAAGTGGTGGTACCGGTAAAATGGTATAGGGGTACGGTGTAGGAAAAAGGTGCATCGGCACCTTCCCCTATTCCATAAACATCTCGCACCAAGCGCGGTGGACTTCGAACAATGTCTGCGGTCCAAAAAGGGTCATCAGCTAAAGGGTTTTGATGAGACCCAGTCAGAATGTCAGAAGGATTGACGATGAAAAATTCACCAGTGGAATTCAGTTGGAGGACACGTCGTTCATATCCCTCCGAAATGAAAAAAGATTCCGGAGACTCTGAAACAATCCGAAAATTCTCCAAAGGAGTGGGAACTTCTTCCTGGTAAGTTGTAGTGTTTTGAACCTCGCTCTGTTGAGGATATTCCTCCATAGAATGAGTGGGTAAAGGGGTATTTCCTTCCATATTTTCTAGAGGAAGTCCCTGTAGCCTCCGTGAATGGCGTGGAGGTTTGATGTTGGCAAAAAAGAGTTGGCGAAAAATATCTATGGCCAACTACCGAAAAGAAACAGCATACTCTAATAAAATCTAAGAATCACAACCAAGCAAACAGGACCTTATTTTGATGACCGTACTAGTTGGTGATGAAATCCAATGTCACGTGATCAAGTCCAGAAGGGGCGGGGATAGGGTGGAATAGTTACAATGGAGACCTTCTTAATAGACTTACTCCTTGGTGCAAGCTTCCACTCAGTAATTGTGGATTTACCCTCCAAGGAGCCCGAGTGATTTTGACCAATGTCTGCTCCAGGTACAGTGAGACTTCTCGTCACTGTCACCTTGTGTAAGACCCTAAATATTATGGCTACTAAGGTTACCAATTCGTAGTCAACCCCTGGGCGGGAACAATCGACAGTCCGATCTGAACATACAGGCAGGGTATCAAGCCCGAAATCAACTAAAAGGCTTCCACGCAGTAATTTTGGATTTACCTTTAAGTGATCCCCATAATACGATCTGACCACCACAATCAGTTAAACCATAGAGGGTTAGTCCTCGTAGCTTACCCGAATGTGACCTCGTGCGTAACCCTTATGTTAGAGGGGGATCCCAGGCAGGCTTATACGATAATTGGATTTGACTCTCCCTAACTCAGGATGCTAATGTTTGTTTTGGAAACTTTGGAGAGTTATGCTCACAGCCTAATCCAAAGTACTAAGCCTAATCTGCTGTTGGTGGAGGATCATAGAAAAGAAAAAGTTCTAAATAATTTTTTAATTAGCATTCATTTTATAGTTGTTCTTTACTCAAAAGGGGTGCATGGAAGTGAAACGAATGGAATTATGACTCAGTCCCAAAAAATGCATCAAAGATGATAACCAGTCATTTCTTTTCGATGAACATCTATCTAAGGGAGATAGAGAGTTCTTTTCACTAACAAGCACAAATAAGGAATGTCCTCAAACAAATTTTCTTCAATCAAATCCTGATGTGATGCTAAAACTTTTGATATGCCTTCTAACATACACAATGAATCATGAAGATGTTTTTTATTGTTTGCATACAAATAATGATTAATTCAACACAATGCTCATCTTGCTAATTATCTTTTTGGATGAATGAAAATCAGACCAACACAAGCAAGAATCATACAAACAATACACCCTCTCATTGTGATCAAAACAAGAAGCGAAAGAAAAGAAACAATCAAAGAGAAATCAAACTTCACAGCCAAAAGAAAAAGTCGAAGAACAATGATCTTAACTAAAACCCAATGAAAATATCTGTAGACCTTTGATGACTTTCACCAGAGTTTTTCATTCAGTCAAAAAGAGAGAAAGACAATGCATGGGTTTCAAACTCCAAATGGTATAAAAACTCAACAACAATAGTGAAGAAGGCTACAAAATCCGAACAGCAAGATGTTTGTTCTTCAAGAAAAAGACGGATGTCAAAGCTGGAAAGAAGAAGGATTGACTCACAAGGTTACCCAGCAAGAGAGACATAGAGGAAAAACCTTGAAAAAACAATTCTAGAAGGTTTATTGGCCAAAGGAGGGCTGGCGCTCTGTTGTCAAGGACAAGGAGCGTTATAGCGCTCTGTGCAAGGCTATTAGGGAGTGTTGGCACTGTTAACACAGGGACAGGCGTGCCAGGTTCAAAAACTCCCAAAAGTGTCAAAAAATCCAAAAATTGTAATTCAATCTCGACAATTAGGCTGAGTGTGAAGGGGTAGGGAGCCAATCATCTCATGAAACCAATCAAAAGAGGATTCAACCAGGTCTAAAATGATCAAGGGGTAAAACAAGGTCTATGAGGAGAAATCAAAACAAGAAGTTTCGATTTGAGGACTCCCCAGTGGAGTCACCAGTTTCTATTGTAGGAAAATCTCCCTGTGGATAGGTAGATTGCCTCAAAGAGCTAGACCCTACTCTAAGACAGAAAGTGGCTAACGTGGACACTGACTTCCTTTCAAATCCATACAAACTAGAACATGAGAAGGAAGGAGAACAACAATACTTTTTTTTCGATGTTTGTCCCTGCATGCTCCAAATTGAGCTCCGAACTCTCGCTCCTCGCTGAGTCCTGTAGACAAACAAAGTACAACCACTTCCTACTCTATCGATGTTATCTTGAAAAAATATCTATCTATCAATGATAGGTTCATATGAGGTCAGACACAAACTAGAAAGAAACAGGCCAAGCATGTCATATTGATGAGAATAACAACAACAATACTTACAATTGTAGATGCGAATGTGACAGCTTCGTCAAGTCCTCTTTGTCTAACCCTTGCTCGAAAGATCCACAACCTGGATGATAGCAGCTTCACTGATCACTTCTCCTTTGACTAACTGTGTGTTCCCTATGAGATCATAGGTTTGATGCTAGCAATTCTTCCCCTTTTCACCATCATAGAGCTTGCTTATATAGGTTAAGAGGATCTTAACCTCTTGAGTTATCTTTAGAACAAGTTGAGGAACTTCCTCCTTAGATCAGGGATCTTCTTATGGAACCAAGAATTCGAATACAACTGCCTTCTAAACTTGAGATATCCTCCCCTTATTCTCCTCAACGGGCCAACTACTTCCTCAGACTAGGCAGTGCTCCCTCAAAAGGGGCATCAGAGCATTGTAGCACACCCTAAGAAGCTTGAGGGAAGCGCCAGCACTCCAAAGGTGGATAGTGCTCCTTCAGAGGGGTAGGCAAGCATTATAATGCTCCTTGAGGCCTTATAGGGGAGCGCCAATGCTCCTAAGGCTGATGTAGGGGAGCGCTCACCCTCAGAACCTTTGTTTAAGAGCTCTTCTTAGGTGTTAATATTTCCTTGACTTCAGTTAATCAACTCTTCTTCTCCAAATCAAGTGTATGAGATGTTTTAAGTGTCTCCTTAGTGTCGTCATTATGGAAATATGCTTGAACAACGTTTGGGACACTTGTGAACAACTTGCGACACTTGCGAACAACTTGCGACACTTGCGAAAGTTGAAAGGAAGATGAAACACTTATGACAATTGAGAGGAACATGCGACACTTATCCAATTGAGTAATTTTGACGTGTAATAGTGTGATCTAGAATTGGATCCAAGAGCTTGATGGGGCTCAGAAAGGACTAAAATGCAAAGTGCTCATAATCTCTTCAAAATAGACATGTTGGTAGGCCTCGTCGATACGATCCCAACACAACTTGAACAGGCTCAAACAGACGTTGTATGCTCCAGATATCACAATCTGTTCATTTGTCCAAACATGTAAAAAATTCAACAGTCAACAGGACAAAAAGTCAATGTTGGTGTTAACATGATGTCATGATGACATCATCATATTGACATGGAAATTTCTAGAGGTGACATGTGGTATATTACCGTACAATGATGTGGATAGTTTGCTGATGTGGCAGGTATACGTGGACCAATCAGGGAGTGACACATGTCACCACTATAAGGGTGACACGTCGCACGCCCGTACAACTTACGTGGAAGGTGCAGTGGCGTGTGAATGGATTGAAACCTCGACATATAGTGGACTAATGGTTTATTGACATGTGGAATGTTTGGGAATATGGTACAGTGTCATGTGGCACCCATTTATTGGCTCATTTGGGTTTTGGCAAAATGTTTGGACTCTACAAGTTTTGACCGCGCGACCTCCCACCGAGTCGGTGACTTGGTAGGGTCAGGTCAACCAACCCACCCGTCATTGGTGCTTGTTAGTTATATGACCCCATTTATATTTAAGTTTGATCGTTGTATTATTCAGCGGAGGTTAGGGCTAGGGCTAGGCCCCAACCCCCGATCACACACCTATCCATATCCCTCCATAAAAATATGCACATGTGACCTTTCACCTTTACCATCGTGTGTGGATACCATTAGGGGACTAACCCAGTCACATGGGTATTATATAGGACCCAGTTCTATATGCATTGGCGTAGATAGTAAGGGTTAGCCCCGACTAGTCAGGCTAGCCCTCCGACCAAGGGCTAAACCATGGGGATAAAATCGGGGGGCCAGTTCACTATATTTTGTGCATGGAGTCTTAAAGACCAGGCCATATGGAACCACATATAATCAGGGTCTAAGAAGTAATGGGCTAGTGCACCAACAACCTAGTCTGAGGCCACATGGAGGTGCCCCACATGACCAGGAGCCCTAATAAAGGGGGTTGTGCCTTGTTTATATGCAGAAGTAGTTTTTATAACTATACAATATGATTTTAAATGATTTTATTCAACAATTTTATAGATTTTTTGCAAATATTTGGGGATATTGGGCCTTTTTTTAGGCGAGATCTTGGGGGGGAGTTGGGAGATGGTTACCAAATTTAGCCTATATAAACTAGAGGCTCTTGAAGCCATGGAGGGGAGGCTCAGAGTAGGTTTATGTTGCATAAATATTGAGCCAAGCCATTGTCATGCAGTGAAGCTATTGAGGAGCGTATCGTTGTAGGCCATTTCTGGGAGCTACGATCATCCGATTTGGGTGCCGTTAGTTTTGATGGGTTCTTGAGATTTGGTAGAACACGACCAAATCATTGTTGTAATCCATTCGTACTTTCATGATGTACTTGAAAATATTTGAAGAGAAATAATAAATCCCACTCAGACAAAGGCCCGAAGACGTAGGAGAGATTGTCGAACTCCATTATCACATTGGTCTTTATGGTTTTTTGTCTTCGTGCTTATGATCGGATCTATATAATTCTAATGGTTGTTATGTTTCCTCTTTCATTAATTTCCTAAATGGTAATTTAACACATGAAAGATAACTCAACCATTGTTGTTTAAAAGATCTTTTCGGATCAATTAGAGCCTAGAATTGATTTGGGAACCAATTGTGTGATCTGCAATTGCAGTGTGAATTGTTATACATTATATAATTCTTATATCAATGTCTATTAAGATATTATGTGACCAAGCTATCTTGTAAATGAATGTTACTTACATTGATTTCTCATGCTTTGTTTCAATCTACATTCTAATATACTTCGATGCTTTAGCTCTAATGATCAATAAATATAGAATTACTTCTTTATAACCGGCAGGTCTTTAGCCAAGTTATATGCATACACATATATTTATTCTTATATAGTCTTTCAGAGAATTATTTCTAAGGAGAATATATGTATCAGTTTACTTGTTATTTGTTTTCACATTTCTTCCAAGAACTTATCTCTAAGAAGAATTGACGGAACCACTTCTTTTGAACCACCAATCATAATTATCTTCTAAAACTTATGAGATAAAACCTTTCCTAAAAATAGAAAATACCAAGTAAATAAAACTGAAAAAAATCTTAAATCCCATCAAACGATTGCTAGACCATTAATACGGAGAATCACTCTATTGCAAACAAAGAAGAGTCTAATTGGGCCTCATATTTGGGTGTGATTCCTATTGTTGAGTTAAAGGGAATCTATCCCCCTCAACATATTCTTTTCTATAATTGTGGTCAAAACATTCTAGGAATATATTTACAAGGCAATGGTTGTCTATTTTTATGACTAGACAATTTACAACCTTCTTAAGGATCACATTCCCTGATTAAGGATAATGTTAGTGATCCAGATTATTTTGATAACGACATGAAGGAAGAAATATAACCGAGATATAACAATGAAATACACAAAAATATAGAAGAGAACATAGAAATATAGTGAAACCCAACTTGCATTACTGAATAAGATAAAAAAACATTGTAGAACGCAAACTGGAAAAATGGGGTATCTTATCTCTAAAAAGAAAGAGATGTTGGCTACACTTCATTCACAAGAAGCTTTACATCACACTCCATTTCATGCTTAAAGGGCCTCCTTCACCTCAATTTTATATGAGAGAGTGAGAGGAGAAAAATTCCCATGATGCATGTGGGATAAATTGGACTAAGTTTATAAAATTCCATAGGCATGTAAAACACTAGGACTTCCAAGGCGGTCACCCATCACAGTACTACTCCAGCCTAAGCGTGTTTAACTGTAGAGTTCTAATGGGATCCAGTGCTTTAACGCTATGTTGTAGGCATGTAAATAATACCACTAGGAAATCATTAAATGATGTCTGTAATTAACAAATTAAGACGACATTACATTCCATTCCACATAAAAAGGGAGAATATCATTGTTTATCAAAACCATAGGCTCAAAATGGTGATTCAGTGGAAGAGGTGGATGGCCACTGAGATCCATCTGGATCAACTAGAGAGATGTCGACTGATCCATTTGTATTAAATATTAAAAAATAATATTTTCCATCCTAATCATCTGCTTCTTGGTCATATCGTATGCAAGGATGGTATTAAAGTAGACATGGCTAAAATCAAAGTAATCCTTGATCTAAAGCCGACATAGAATCAAAAGCAGATCAAAATATTTCTTGGGAACAAGGGATGCTATCACAAATTCAAGACACTACTCTGACATTTATTTTTGGACCGAGATCTCCTCTCGACAGATGTCGAATTTATATGGAGTTAGGAGTGTTTTCAATCTTTCTAATTACTAAAATGAAAACTAGTAGAGGCACCTATATTGTGATTACTTGACTAGTCAAGGAAATTTTTTGTCTGTTTCGATGCATATAATGTTGTTGTTGAATCAGTATTAGCACAACCATATGATGATATGATCGACCATCCAAATGCATATTCTAGTTGAAAACTTGATAAAGAAAAACACAATACTCAATAATGGAAAGAGAAGGTTTAGCTACGATTTTTGCTCTTCAGAAATTTAGACATTATTTGTTGGCAAATCCTTTCACATTTTTCACTGATCATAAAGTCTTAAAATACTTTGAGAATTAACTGGTACATCAAGGAAGAATATGTCGATGGCTACTATTATTTCAATAATTCTACTTCAACGTAGTTTGCTGATCAGGTTAAAAGAACATGCTTGGACCACCTATCCCAACTAGAAATAAGTGAAGAACAAGGGGGGATCGATGATGATATCATAGATGTTCATCTATTATGGGTCGAGGCCACCCCTAAATATTCAGAATACATAGTTTGATTTTAGAGAATGGAAGGGCTACTAGAGATCTTCTTGAAAATAAAAATAAGTTTATAGAATTAAAAGAAACCCCATTCACTCTCATGAATGGATATCTATACAAATTTGAACCTGATGATATAATAAGGAGATGCTCTTTGGAACATGAGAGAGAAGGAATAATATATTAAGATCATGTTGTCCCCAAAGGCATACATTATAATCCGACACAATAATGTGAAAGATTCTTCAGGAAGGCCTTTGGTGGTTGACTTTACATAAGGATTATTTGATGAAAGTCAAACATCGAAACATTTGTTAGCGAATGGGTGAACCCTTATGGAAAAGTGAGATTCCTTTACACTTGGTAAGCCCTAGTTTACCTTTGAAATTTGGGCAATCTACTTTGTTGGTCCATTTCCTAAAACAGATAAGAGAATAAGAGAAAAATACATCATTGTAACTGCAGTCGAGTACTTACAAAAATGGGTTGAGGAAGAACCAGTTGAGTCTTGCATGAAGGAAATTGCGGCTAAATTTATACATGAAAACATAGTTACAAGATTTGGATTCCCCTTAACCATTATCAACAACCAAGGAACCCACTTTGTTAATAGGACATTCTAAATAATGTTGAAGAAATTCATTATTGATCATTGAAAGGCGTTGGCCTATCATCCCCATGCTAATGGTTTGTGCAGTTGAATCCTTCACTAAGACCCTTCATAAAGGATTAACAAAAATTTGTAGAATCGATAGAGATGATTGAGATGATAGGTTCCTTTTAGTACTTTGGGCCTATAGGATCATTCATAAAAGATCGACCAACCACACACACTTTAAGCTAGTATATGTCCAGGAATTTGTAGTTCCACTACATTTATAGACCAATGTCGCTAGGGTATCATATGTGATCAGGTGTGACTTGGACAAATATCAAAATCGACACCTCCATCAATTTCACCAATTGAAAGAAGAATTAATGATTGATATTCATCACGAATAGGTCCAAAAATGACAACAAAAATCATGGCATGACCGACACCTAAAAAGAAAAGAAATTAAAATGGGTGATTTGGTATTAATGTATGATAGTTGGGTTAAAGGAAAACCTTGAACTATTGAAACTACATGGTTTGGGGCATACATCATTGAATATATCTGACTAAATAGGAATTCCAATTAATAACAATACAAGGGAAACCACTTCAAAAAGTCGTCAATGGGACCCGTCTAAAAAGGTACACCACATAAATAGTGATGCATGTTGGTGAAAACCTTCTTGGAGGTGGAAGAAGACATCAAATAGGTTGAAAACATTTATGGTGACCTAAGTTTGAGAATAAAAACTTATTGGAAAAAAAAAAGAGAAAAGAAAAGAAAAATCAAAATAAAAGAAAATAAGATAAAAGTCTTCAAATAAAACAATGGGTTATGAAGAGTTAGGTATGGAACTATCAAACGATAGGGAACTCTTTCAGGAATCATTTTTTACCATGGATCAACAATAAGCACTATCTTTCAGCCACTTCATCAAGGGAAAAATTCAAAAAGATCAGAGCTCTTGTCAAGTTATGAGCGTTCACATAACGTCTATTTCATATTCCTTACATGGGTGTTGTACTTGGATGTGAAGTTAAAAATTCAAAGTTATCATGAAAGTGGTAAACATTGAAATGAGATTCAATAACACTTCAAACATTTGTATTTTTGTTATTTTCCTTGTTGTACCATGGAGGAACATAATTTTAATTTAGAAGTGTCATTATCTCTCAGGTCATTTTTTACTACTAGGAAACTAGTTGAGGTATCTCTTTCAACATCCCAACCATACTTAACATTTTCCATTTTCCCCATTTCACTCCATTATATCCATAAAAAAACTATTCTTGGTTATGTGTTACTTATTGAATGTCACTAGAAAGGTCTAATTGAGAAATCCTAAGTCAATAAAGCCAAAAAGGATATAGGCAAAGAGATATTAAGTTAAAATCCAAAATATTAAATATTGAGCAATGCCACCTCGTTATGAGGTTGATGACCCTATTCCCATTCTTGTCTATCAATATCTAAAGAAAAATGGACTTTTTCAATAAAACGAACAAATAAAGAAAAAGTCAAAAGTGGTAGTAAGAAAAAGTGTCGATGATAGGTAACTCAATGATAAATGTCCCTCTTAAAGGATTCTATATAAAATCCTAGCTCTTAAAGGCTAGTTGAATAAATTTACAAGACCTGTGAAGTATGTTAAATTACTTGGAGACTCATCACATGAATTTTTTCCCTTCCCTTTTCCACATATAGTCATCCATCACTTACCTTTTACTTGGTAACTTAGGAAATACGCTTTGTCCTAGGACTTGTCACATGTATAAGGGTTAATGTTGTTCCCCTTTGGTGAAAATTATGCAAATTGTAAAACTAACCTTTATTGTTATGTTGTTTTAAGATAAATCACTAAGTGTGCATTAACTAATGGATTGCAAAGAAGTTGGACCCACCACTGACACTGCATTAAGATCCATGATGATGGCTTAGGATACAAGTACATACATTTTTCCATTTCTACATACATTGATATGCATGCCATTTTTCTTAGGATCTGTGTACTTCATTGGGATACGTTTCACTACATTAGGATTTGTGACAGTGCATCGAGCTATGATAGGGATGCCACATCATCACATTTTCCACATGGATTAATTCAAGAGGGTTACCCTACTTAGTTGGATAATATCAACCCACATGTGTGTCTCATTCTCTCACATGGACTACACATGGGGCTTGTTGAGGTAGTTGGGGACATGGGCTAGATTGTTACAAGATATTATAGGAATGGACTAGGTTGTTGCAGGTTGATGGACCATCTAGTTACATTTGGTTGAGGTGGTTCTTATCTTTGGACCATTCACATTTGATGAGGCACCCTGCTTTGGTCACACATGCATTCTTCTAGAAGGGTGCACCTTTCTCTTGATTGACTATTTTCCACCACCATATGTTGGACCCTCACTTCATGGGATTTGTTATGAGGGTGTTTCAACTTTGGATTTATTTTAATAGACAATGGGATGTTGGCTTGATATGAGGAGGGCCCTCCTTTCATTATTCCCCTTTGACCACATGTGTGGCATAGACATCATTTTTTTCATTATTTTATGAGGGTGCCTTCAATTTGGGGATTTTATTGTAACTACTTGAGTGTTTTCCCATGGTTTCTTGTGCCCCTTATTTTTTCACATGTTATTATATCTACCCATGGTTTTCTACACATTATTCTAGAAGGGCGCCTCTCCTATATAAAGAAGGATTTTCTCTCATTTGTAACGAGAGTTTGGAGAATAAGAGATATCATTCAACTTATTTCTATTGGTGTTATTGGTTTTAACTTGGCATTTCTTGAGTAATTTTTTGTGAGGAATATCGCAAGAGGGTTTTATTTATAACAAGTGAAGATGGATTGAGAAAGCTAGTAAGGAGCCACAAGAGTATAAAATTTCGTATAATCTTTCCTTACAATATTTCCTTACAGTCTTTAGTTGTTTATGCTTAACTAAAGTATTGAGTTTGGAAAATATCGATTTTATTTCCATATCTTACCTTTGGATAGTATAGAGGCTACGCCTTACTACTTAAAGAGATGGTAACACACTCCTATCACCATTTAGATCTTGGAGCACCAAGACCTTCTTGGGGTAATTTTCTAGGTACACCCTAGTGTTCTCTAAAATCCCAAGACTCTTTACAAAAACCAAGCATCAAGGAGTATTGGTTGACCCCTTAGCCCAATAGGATTAGGCTCTAGTCTTTGATTTTCCTTTGATACATCATTTAAAAAAAAAAAAAAAAAAATCTTCACTTTTTTAAAAGCAATCTAGGGTTTAAATATGCCTTGTCCTTGGATTTAGATTGGTTCTTTCAAGTCTTGAGCTAAAGTGTGATAATGATTGAATTTGTTTTTGCCAATCATCTTGTTTATTTGATGCTTGATCATTTGGATGTTTGCAAATATGTTAGATCTAGTGTTTAAATTTTCAATTTTTTTTAATAGATTTATATTCTATTGGTGAATAGGCCTATTGATATCATTGCCAAATTTTGTTGAGTTAATTCACCAAATGTTGGACACTAGAAATGCATTTATGATAAGAGTTTTTACATTAATTGCTTATTCCAATACATTGGGAAATGCATCAAATGAATGGGTTTTAATTTATGAATTTGGGAAACGTATTGCATCCATGTTGATCCACACACCATCAAATACTAAATTGATGGTATATTGAGTCAAACTATTTTCTTTAAGAAGGCCAATGTCACATTTGAATTTTATTCATTTTGATTATAATGATGTTGTTACAAGGGTTTGATTATTGATTAACTTGAAATACATGTACCATGATATGTTAATATACTAATATTACACTCTTGATGGAATATGGATAAGAGATACATTGTTAAATCTGCTCCTAGATAAATATCTTAATCATTGGTGAACTATGTTAAAAAATCAGGACTTGGATTTGCACACTTTTGGAAATTACATTTCAGAACGTCTTGTCTTCATTTAAAACCTTACATTGTGAAATGATAAATTGATGCTCAACACATTGAAACAATTTTCATGAAAAGGGTAAAACAAACTAGATTTTGATTCTATTCTTTCTTATTCTGCAGAATTGAGAATTGTGTGTTGGAATGACTTAAATTTATACCTTTCACTCATTGGTAACATGCCCAATATGTTGATGGTTTTTATTCCAAATCATCGTATTTTTAAAGTTTGATACAAACCCTAGCTGAAACGCCTCCACATGTTGGATTGATGGTGTTTATGTGAAGATATTCATATAAACAATCTGGTGGTAATGTGTTGTTAAAGGGTACATGGAATCAAATTTTGTTCATATACCAATAGATAAATACTTGAATAAGTAAATTGTTCATTGGCATTCACTCATTTTCTCGATTTTTAAAATGGCATATAATCTTTCTAAAATTGTCTTTCAGGCCTGATGCAATATTGAGTTGAACTAAGTAGTTGTTTGAACTCAAATAAATGTTTCCCTGATTCATTTCAGGATTACTGAATCATTAAACTAGCAAGATGGTGAAATCTAGTTACTTTACACAACTTGAACTATCTGGATTATATTGAGAACAAAATGAAATACAAACAAAATTATAGCAGATAACACATAAATATATTGAAACTTAACTTTTATTAATGAATAAAATAGAAAAATATTGTAGAACACAAACTTGCTAGAATGGTGGTATCTTATCTCTGAAGATAAATATATGTCAGCTACGCTCATTCACAAAAAGATAATATAATGAGCTACACTAATGTCCTTTTAACATAAATAAAGAACCCTAAAGGTCCAAAACCCTAACCCTAGGAGGTGAAGCACCAAAAGGTTTGTGGGCCCTGAGGTGGTTAGTTGATGCGTCAACTTCTCGAGGGCACAAATTTTTCATACAATATCCATTTAGGGAATTTGGTAGCTTTTTGGAAAGACATAATTGACAATTCCATTTGTTTTCAAGGCCTAGACATGTTGTGGAAACCCTAGGACCCCTAATGAAAAACAAAACATCGTTTAAGGCCTCAAAACGCCCCCCTGAAGTTTAGGACCTAAAAATCATAACAAAAATAACCAAGATGGAGAAACGTGATGAGTCAGTGCAAGAGGTGGGTTGCCACCAATATCCACCTGGATCAATCCTTCCCCCTTAGGAAGAAATGGTCCCCATTGCATCAAGTTCCCTCAGGAGGTGGGTAAATTTCACTTAATCTAAACCTTGGTGAGCAACCTGCCTTATTGTAGTAGTCGTCCTTCTTTGACAACCCGATAGAGTTGTGTGTTCTTCTAGCGGTTTCCCTTCATCCTAGTGTCCATGATAATATCCTCTAGAGCTTGTGCAATGCAATCAATATTGATTTCTAAAGGGGGAAATTTCTAAACCACCTCTAAAGTGTCCAGTAGAGGTGGGAAATATTGTCGAAGCAACTAAGCTCCACATTAAATAATGGGTGCAAGACAAGGAAAGGAGGAATTCTTAATTTGAAAGAATTGTCACCCATATCCTTTGTGATGGTGCAAGGCCCATAATGAAGTGGTATGAGCTTCATGTGGGGGCCTATGAGGCACTCTTTCTACAAATGAAACCACACCTTGTAACCAACCTAAAACTTGTGAGAACATGATGTTGGTCATGTCACTACTTATAATTTGCATTGGCCTTATCTAATATATCATGAAACTATTGTTGGAGGTACTATATCCATTCAAAAAGTTTGGTTGCTATGTATGCCTGAATCTGAGCATGGGAAGAATTTGTGGGGGAAGATGGAACAGACATAGCTACATCATTGAGGATTAATCATTGGAACACCAAGCACATCGAAAAATGGCTATGGCCAATGGAGATGTGGAGGGCTCTGTAATAGCTATGTTGAACATATGGAAGGATCTCATCCTATGGATGTGGATGCTTGGAGTTGTACATGCACAGGAAATGCATAATCATCCTTTTGACCACCTCTATTTTTCCATCTATTTGGGGATGATAGGCAAGAAATTTGGTAAACTTGGTATCCATCAAAGAACATAGGATGTACCAAAAAGTGTTGAGGAATATACTATCCTTATCTGAAATGATGGTTTGTGGTAGCCCAAAATGAAACCAAACATGCATAAAGAAGAGATTAGTAGTGGCCTCGGTTGTCATACTCTTTTTACAGGCTATCGAAATGCACATCTTAGAGAATTGATAGATGACTATAAAAACACAATTGTGACCATGTTTGGTGGAGGGAAACCCTGAAATGTAATCCATGGAGGCAAACTACCATGGATTGTCTAGTGCAGGGAGAGGAGTGTACATCCCCTATTTCTTGATGGATGGCTTAACAATGGTAGAGGAAATGCATGACTTGATGTACTGGATATGTCAAATATTTGGCTAGTAGAAATGATTCTAAAGTAATGCTATTGTCTTCTCCACCCAAAAGTTCCCTGCCACTCGACTGTAATGTGACTCCCAAATTAGCTTTGCATGAACACTTGAAGGAACAAAAATATGGTCATGATAGCACAAGAGTGCATCATGGAGGTGGAATTCTAGAACTTGTTACTTGACACTCAAGGTCTGATAAGTAGCAGTGAAGTTAGAGTCACTTCCATACAATTGTGGCCACCCAAAGGTCTCATTCCAAAAATATTTAATAATTGTGGTGAGGGACACAATGGGGGTCGATTGAGGTAGTTATCAACATGGTTGGTGTTAGCGATATTTCTTGCTAAGGGGGTCAGAAATCAAATGAATGGGTTAAAACCCACTTGTCCAAGGTTTTGGGCGACATGACGCCCGTGGTAAACAGTAAGCGAGATCGGGCGGTCAAGATGAGCACGCCCGGATCAACGGCGCACAACAAATTCCGGACCCCCCTTGCCTTCCGACCTTTAAGCAGTGGGGGGGGGTCCGGAATCAGGGGCGCATCTCTCCAACGGCCCAGATAAGCGCGCCCGGATCAACGGCGATAAAGGTCATTCCGGACCCCCCCCATCTTTCTCCCTTTAAGCTGAGGGGGGGGGTCCGGAATTATTGATGCAGC
>ML801967.1:69200-86174 GCA_009831015.1 Picea engelmannii | reverse complement strand
TAATAACCCTAGAAGCCTTGTCGGCTCAAGAATATAATTTATATTAGGCTATTAGCCTCCAAGAGAAGAAGTCAGCCAGAATTAATAAATAATATACTGAACAGACACCTACCCAGAAGGAGAAGTCGGCCCCAGTAAACTGGAAGGATTACTATAAATACAGGGCGCCAGTTTCTCATTTGTCACATCTCAGGACTGCATTTTTCCCAATTGGTGCGCACTGCAGGTGTAGATGGTGCACAGGTTTGGAGGAGGGTTGCAGGTAAAGCTGCAGCAACAACAAGTTTCAGTATTTGGCTTGGATATCTCTTGGCTAGGGTTTGGACTATCTAATCAGCTTTTTGTGATGTGCTATCCTTGGGGAGAGATGTGCTACTCTTTGTTTGGATTTCTAGCCTAGTGTTTTCTTCTGGAGGAATTCTCAGGTCAAGGTTAAGGTGATCGTAGGGAGGCTTCGGCCTGTGGTTGGGAGACGAGGGTATCGTCGTGGTAAAACAAGCACACAATCCTTATATTCTAACACTGTTGACAGTCGTTAAAGGATCTAGGTGAAGTTGTCAATCATCTAATTCTTATTTCACACAAGATGTTCCTCGAGAAACATTTTGAAAGGATCTCATGCTCCATAATCTATGTTTTATTCTTCCATGTGAGATTTCTTGGGCCAACAAGAGTGGTCTTCTCCAAGTGAAACTAGCTCGATACCCAACTCTATATAACCTAACCTCATCAAGGACATGCATTGAGAAATAAAAAGGGGAAGACTGCTCTGATATCACTCATCTACATTGTATTGAGAATGAAATGAGATACAAACAAAACTATATAATATAACACAAAAATACAATGAAATTGAACTTCTATTAATGAACCAAATAGTATAATACTATAGAACACAAATTGTGTAGAATGATGGTATCTTGTCTCTGAAGAGAAAGAGATGTTGGCTACACTCATTTGCAAAAATATAATACAATGGGCCACAAGAAACATAAATAAATAACCCTAAAGGTACAAACCCTAACCCTATGAGGTGAAGCACCAAAAGGTTTGTGGGCCACAAGGTGGTTAGTTGATGCATGAAGTTCCTCAGGTTGCAACATCTGCATACAATATCCATTTGGGGAATCCGTGTTGATCTATTTTCCTGATAGGGATAAGAATCAACCTCCTAGGGTATTCTTGAAACATTAATCAGGATTTCTGTCTATGTTTTATAGAGGTGGTACTCCTCTTTCTCACTCAAATATTCAATATATTTACTCAAAACATGGATTCATTGATTTGTAACATCAACACCTATGAGTGTACCAGGTGGTAAAATAACTAAATAGATAAACTATAATAGAAAGATAATAATATCACATGCAATAATAGAATTACTACATCCATTCCATCACATATATTATTTCAGGTATTGAGAAAAATATTTTGAAGCAAGACTCATAGACAAAAAGCTAAGACTGGTGACCTTAGAGATATTTAAGTGATTTCATTAATTTATAATCATAAGATGCATACAAGAAACATGAATGAGATATCATTGCTTTATAACAAGTTCTGAAACCACAAATGTTATGAACTCCTGGAATAGCTCTTTGTGAGAGTAAAAAATAATTAATCATAGATGTTGAAGTTTGAATAAACTGTTTTCCTATCACAAAACACAATGTTTCTAATACTTAAATGATAAAATAAAATTCATTCATCCAAATGGACTAGGATGGGGCTCTCGTGGACCAAATAAAATAGTATCGATAACCTAGAAGACGAGGAGAAATGAAGTCAGGGATCAACTTTATGAGTAAACAGTAAACCAATAAAGTTGGATGATTCACAAACTGGGAAGAAAAGAAGGGAAATACTTCAAAATGAAATTCACTCACAAAATAGTAGAGGAATGGCGAACAAATGGATCTCTCTCTCTCTCTCTCTCTCTCTCTCTCTCTCTCTCTCTCTCTCTCTCATATCCCTTTGACATCGAGGTTTTCATGTATTTATACCTAGGATTTGGTCCTTCTTAGAATAACTACTTCTTGGTAATTATTATGGGTTAACTATTTGTGTCAATGATGTCTTGAGCCATATTTCAATATATTCCTTCATTGTCAAGACAATGATATATTGTTTAACCCTCAACGAGAATATTTCTTCCTAAATTTCTTCACATTCGAAATGAAATTGTTTGACTGATGACAAGTGGTCTTCATTTTTATTTACAAAAGTGGATTTTCCCTTCGACGTCTTTAACAATTTCTAGTGCTTTAAATAATGTACTACTTCTTTTGGCATTTATATTTGTACATGTGGCAATTACATCTCATAACATTTGTATCCTTACCACCCAACCTACTTTTAAATATTTTTTCTATGGTATGAAGGAAACTATTGTTGGTTTCTATGATAATCACTTAAACTAGAAACCCATGCAATAAAGGCACTTAGAGCATTCTTATAAAAAGCTTCATCATGTTCCAATTCCTTTTTCAAATATTCAATGAAGTTGGTGATCCTTTGTGACAAATTTCTTAGGCTTGAATTGACTTCCAATACTTTTGAAATAATATTAAGTCACTTATTAATATTTTTTGCGACATACAATCTAATTCTTCTTAGTAATTTGGCGGTTTTTATCACATTTGTAGATGTCACGGGTGTACTTGGTGGAATTTGATCTGGAGAAATAATAGTCAGTGGTTCTACAAAAAATGGTTTGGTACTCAATGCATCCTCACGTTCATTTATTATTATTTTCAACCTGATAATTTCTTAATCCTGTTCTGAAATGGAATGGGTAAGAGCATCTCTGGTAGTGATGTGTAATTTTAGGAGTCCTGAGGGTCTAACTCCTAAGACATCAACCTCAGAATTCCACGTCTGAGTTATTTTCTTATTTTTCACTTGGACCTTTTCTATTTGCAACTTTTTCTCTTCTTTATTATATTGTGCATTATGCAATGTCAATGACTGCTCTTCAAAAATTGTTGGCTCTTCTTAACCAACTCCTCTATTGTTAGTCAATTTTCAACAATCTGAAGGGCTACCCAATCGGGTACAGTGGTACTATCGATTTCCATGTTGGTTGTGTTGATGCCAAAACAAGAATATTTCAAAACCAACATCTCAACCTCCCATGAGGTGGTGGAAATATTACCCTAGGTCATAGATATATTACCCGATGTTTTAAGCCTTAGAAATAAAGCACATTAAACCCTATGGCTAAAAATCTAAGTATAAATTATTATTTATGATTTGACAATATTTAATTTTTATTGTATTTTACAACTTATATTATTTTGTAATTTTTTTTTTATACAAATTTTTTTAAAGATATAGTTAGTGTATGACTTAAAAGTTAAAACACTAAAACAAATATAAACTAAAAACTAAAATAATTTAGGTTAGTGATTCCAAGAAACTTATAAAGTAAAGTGAAATAAATTATGTCCTTTTTCTTTTATATTGTAATTAGTAAAGTTAAACTAATAAACAAAAAGAAATGGTTAAAGAAAATTATATGTTATTTTAGTTAGACCTCTTTAAAGGAAACACATGTTCTTAACCATTAGGCCCACTCACACTGTATGTAAAAAAATTACTCAGAAGTAAATGATTAAAGAAGCAAAATTTAAATTAAAAGGAAAAAGAAAAAAAAGATTATATATGTAAAATATAAATACAAGTGTTTAATTATTTTTGTATTTTTATGTTTTCTTTAAAATAGTATAACACAAATTAAATAAAAAATAACAAAGAAATAAAAAAAAGATTATATATAAATTAAAAGAGTGAATAAATAGAAATATTTTTTATTTTTAAAATGTAAGAAATAAAAAAAAAAAATTATATATAAATTAAAAGAGTGAATAAATAGAAATATTTTTTATTTTTAAAATGTTATATTGAAATTCAAATGGATTGTATCCAATGGTGGAAAATATAAGTTTTTCATCAATGAGTAAGGTTCATTGGTTCATTCCAATGATGATAGCTTAACCTAGAGCCATGAAGATACGTTGAAGTAATGAGATCATTTGAAAAGTTTTCCATTAATCTCCATCGTGATGCGAGAAACGTCATAAAGCAATCGCCTCTGAAGCATTGTTTCAAGTTTCCCATCTTGAATGCTTGCACCTCCAACAGCACGGTCAACCAAAACTGAAAATTCAGCTCTGTCGCCCATCATGCAGATCCCAAGGTTAAGGGGATAATAGTTGGCTAACAGGTTGATGTATTTTCAGATCCCAATCTGTGCTATAATCCCTCACCGATTTATGAAATCGTTTCCATTAGAATCTGTGTAAAACACTTAATTGGCAGTCATATTTGTTGTCATTCGAGTTATCAATTCCTTTCCAACAGCATCATCGACTGGAATGGAACAAACAGCGAATTACACTTATGTATGTTCCTTGTCTCAATTGTAGAATCTCCTAGAGGTACAAGCTGCTTCTATATTTGTTCTACACTCATCCCACTCTGAATGAGTTGATCCACTACCTGATGACTTGAGGGTTTCCCTCCTCTCTTTATGCATATACAACAGGTTTCAAACGGTTTTATCAGCTCTTGGCATATCTAAAGAAATAAAACAAGCTTTGTCCAGAAAATCACTTTGAACAGATGAAACGAGCCGACGATCTATATGTCTTTGTGATAAGCCACGATGACTGTCATTACCATCATCGAGTGCCAGGAATAACTCATAATCAGTCTTATTAAAGTCATGGTGGATTCCAGCAAGATTCCCATTAGCTTTATGGCCTTCAACGATTACTGTTTCCCAGAAGACTAGGGTTGATATCTTTAGTCTTTTATTCTCATCATTACGTCGATACCTATTGACAATGGGCAGATTTAATAGGGGTTTAGTGCTTAATATGTTTTCTATGGACAGGATTAAATATGGCTGGAATATTCTTAGTAGTCACATAAAATAAATGGCTGTGATTTCAATCATTAACTTCCTAGCTATTATAAAGACATCCATTTATGTGTTTACTTTTTTACATTTACCTAATCATATTTAAAAATTACTTTGATAGCTAACTGATTGCCACCTAAGTGATTAACAGAAATTAAAATATTAACAATGAAGCTCAATCGTTTATTTGTTAATCAATAATAAAATTTAATATATTCTTTTAAGAATTCTTTTCATCTTATCAACCTTTCGACATTGATCAGCCACAATTATGTGACTGTGCTAGTCTAGTTCATTCCACCTGTGTATATACGATCGAACACATGAGAGACATCACCAAAAATAGTTGGCTTTAACTATATAACATCTTCCATCAAAAACTTGATATCTCCACGCTAGAAGCCGATTGATGTACTTTTATAAATGCAGTATTCTTCAATAACCCGATCAAATACAGATCAAATACATGTGTTGGAGAAAAAATGTGAATATATGTTTCTGTCACTTCATTGGTAAAAATCCATTTTTCAAGTGCCTGTTGATCAAGTATAAAAAACTTATCTCAACAAAAGAATCAAACTATTGGAGTAATTCCTCCCACTTGACCAAGTTGATAGTTGATAGGAATCATAAATGCACTATATAAGATAGGTGGATATGCATTTATTAGGTGGGTGAGAAGATGGAGTGTTGTAGAGAAATACCTAGTTTTATGTATTTGCAATTTAGTTTTTCATATGAATATGGAAAAGAGCTTAACAACTTCATTGTTGTGTGTGTATGCTCTATTTGCAAATGAACTTGAACATGGTATGAGAGAAGGATTAAGACTCTTCAAGGATAGGAGAGCAATTTGTAGGTTGTAAAGCAATTTTGAGCTTGGTTAAACCGCAACACGAAGAGGAGCGTTGAACACAACGTTGGTACAGAAATCTGAGGAAGAAAAAATTTCAAAATTTTGATTTTTTGGAGTTGGTTGATACCAACTAGTGTATAGGGCATAACCAACCTAGTGTTCTCCCCTAGAGAGTGAACAGGGTGCGATCACCTTGAGACTTACAGACAAAAAATTTATGGGTTTGGTTGCCATTGCCTCTGAGGCAAGGTGCAACCCCGTTTCGACAGAAGCTTTTGGTCAGATTTTTAAGCAAGATAAAGTCAAGATCTGAATAAAAAACTGGGAGTTGACTTCTAGTAGTAGATCAATGGCATCTAGCAGGAGTATGGCACTGTCACGAAGACCGATTTTAACAGGAAAGAACTATGATGTATGGTCTATCAAGATGAAAAATTTCCTCTGGTATGAAGATTGTTGGGAAGTAGTAGTTAACAGATTCAAAGAACCAAATCTAGTCGATCTATAAGCAATGGAAAAGGCACAAAGAAATATTTTCGGAGAACTCAAGAAAAAGGACACCAAATCCCTATGGGTTAGAGGAATATATTTTCCCCAAAATAGCAGCAGGAAATCATGCCAAACAGGCATGGGATACTCTTTAAACCGCCTATCAAGGAATGGATAAAGTCAAAAATGCAAAGTTGCAGAAACTCGTGAATATTTTTTAGACTCTTCAGATGAAGGATTCAGATTTTGTGGATCATTTTATGACCAATGTCACTAGCATCAACAATCAACTACATACGCATGGAGAATAGATTCAAGATTAAAATGTTGTTGAGAAGGTACTCCGAAGCCTTCCTGATAAGTTTAATATTGTCCTGGTCATCATAGACTATTCGAAAGAATTGTCAACACTGAAAGTTGATGAACTCGTGGGATCTATGTTGACTCATGAGAATAGGTTCAGTCGAAATAATGAAACTTTGGCGAACACATTTCAGTATGAAGCCTCCATAAGAAGAGGTAGAGGTCAAGGGACTAGAAGCAGAGGCAGACGAGGCAGAGGATGCTCTCAAAAAGGAGAGAGGTCAACTTCATAATGTTCATAATAGAGTGAACAATCGGAAAATCCACAAAGATACTCTTAGAACCAAAGGGGGATAGGCAGAAATTTCAATCAGTAAAGGTGGAATGATAAATCAAGGATCCTGTGTTATTATTGCAAGAAATTGGTCACTACGAAAGTGACTGCAGAAAGAAGCAAGCAGATCTGAATAAGGGCAAAGCAAATGTTACCAACACTGAGGAAGGAACATCTAAATCAATGCTCTTCTCATGCCAAGTCATAGAAGAAGAAGGAAATAGCCATGATCTCTGGTTGTTGGATAGTGGTTGTAGAAATCATATGACAAGTAACAAAGATTTGTTTTCTAGTTTACATAGCTCGATCACATCTCAAATTAAATTGGGATATGATTATCCAAAGAAAGTTTTAGGAAAAGGTGTAGTTTTTGTATTGACCAAGAAAGATGAAAAGAAGGATATTCTTGATGTTTATTATGTACATGGTCTTAGACATAATTTGATGAGTGTATGCCAAATGAAAAAACATGGTTATAAGGTCATTTTTTAAGGTTCCAAGTGTACAATCTTGGACAAACCACCCAGTAAGAAAATCAAAGGTACAATACAAATGAACAAAAATAGAATGTTTCCTTTGATATTGAGAAATCTTAATTTGTCACAGTCATATGCCCAAAATGTATCAAGATCAGATGAGACTTGGTTGTGGCATCTTAGATATGATCATTTACTATTTAGTAGTCTCAGTATTTTACAGAAGAAGTATATGGTCAAAGGTTTTCCCATTATAAATAAATAGAAAAACTCAGGTGAGAGTTGTATTTTGGCCAAACACCAAAGGGATAGTTTTCTCGATGCTTCCTACAGAGAAAAAGAACACCTCATGTTGGTGCATACAAACCTTTGTGGTCTAATATAAACTCATTCAATAGGAGGAAGATTTTTTTTTTGTAAGTTAGTAATATTATATATAAAGGGTCTTCCTAGACCAAAAGGAGATACAGAGTACAAAGAATATTTTTGTTGTAGTTACTGGACTGCCCCAATAGAGGGGAAACCATTCTAGCCAGCATAGAAGTCAAACATAAGTGGTAGAATAGTCTAAATATATTGTTTGAGACTAACTGGACAACAACTAAAAAGTAGAAAGACTAGAGAAACTATAAGTGCCCTCATGACCTCATACATTTGGCAGATGACCTGGCCAGGTGACATGGACAGCCTTAGACCACGGCTCCTCCTCGAAATATGTCACTCCATCGTCCCACTGCTTCCCCGCGTCCACGCTTCCCTCGATCCTGTCGAAAACTGGCGAGGTATCCTGCATTGCGCAACGTGCTGTAACTATCTCCTTTTCCATATCCTCATGCATGACTTGGTTCTGCTCATTCCCAACCGAATGTTGCGCTTGGGCGTTCCCCTCGTTGGTTGCACCACCGGGTTCCTCCGCCAAAGCCGCACCTGTGAGGTCCGCGGGGAGAGCCGCTTGAAGAGAGGTAAGGAGCTGGAGAAGGACTACTACCTTCTCGTCCACGGCTAGCAGATAGAATTGAAGATCTTCCACCCCCTGGAGGAGTTCAAAGACCAGGCTAAAAATAATGGCCAGGATGTCTCATAGCTGAGTGTCAAGGAAAGATTTCGGTGGCTGATTCTCGCACGGAGGAGGTTCTCCCACAGTTTTCCCAACAAAGTTCGGATGTGGTGGAGGAGGAGGCCCGAACACTGGAGGATTAGGAGGAAGGCAAGAGGAAGAAGACGACAGCTTAGGGATGATAGCGAGGCTATCAAAATGCGAGACAGTGATAGCGGGTGGAGAAGGAGGAATTGGATCGGGGTGAATAGAAGGAGAGGAGCAGGAGGAAGGCGATGTCGGGGGTGAAACAGAGGGCCTGCGAGGTTTCCAAGGGGAGCCTCTACGCGGGCACCGTCGAGGGCGCAGCATAATTCTCGTCGAGTGGCAGGAGAAGGGCGCTAGGTATACCAGGGAATGGACGAAAGCCTGAAGCCGAACCAAGGCAGTGGTGTGCATGCCAATCCCAGTGAGTTTCGACAAAGGCTGCAAAGGGGAGAGCCAAATGAAACATGCGCAGAGAGAGACGACGAGCATACAAATCGTGGCCATGAAATGAAGCTTGAGGGGAGGAAGGAGTAGATTAATTGTCGCCTGTGCCATGGTAATGGCCATTTAATGTTGGTTTAGGGTGGCGGGCGATGGCACGAGCTCGTCACATGGCTCCATGCCTCGCTGGCCGTGCCTCACCTCCACATCGCACCAGGTGTACCGCAATAGCACCCCATCCTGTGGAATATTTTATTTTCTAACATTCATTAATGATTTCAACAAGAAATCTTGGGTGTATTTTCTCAAGAATGAATCAAAGACATTTGAAAATTTTTAGAGAATTTAAATATATGACATAGAAATAGAGTGGGAAGTACATCAAAGTACTCAGATCCAATCGAGGAGATGAGTATGATTACAAATAATTTGTGGCATATTGAAAGAAGCATGGGATCAAGAGACAGTTTACAACAAGATACACTACACAACATAATGGAGTAGATAAAAGGAAGAATCAAACAATAATGAATATGCCCAAAAGTATGTTGAAGGACAAAAATTTGTCAAATGAATACTGGGGTGAAGCAGTGGCATGCTCAGTTTATATTTTGAATTTGTCACCAACCAGCAGTGTGAAAAATCAAGTCCCTCAAGAATTCTAGAGCGGTATGAAGTCTAGTGTTTCACATTTTAAATTTTTTGATTATGTGACTTATGCTCTTGTTCATGAAGAGATGAGGACAAAACTTGATGATAGAAGTGAAAAATGCATATTTATTGGATATAGTGAGCATTTTAATGCATATAAGTTGTACAATCATGTTACTAAGAAGTTGATAGTAATAAGAGATGTTAAATTCTAAGAAGATAAATCTTGGTATAACCAAACAAATGAAATAATTGTAGATAATATTCCTTCTATTAAGGAAGATAAACAAGTGAAATCTACAGGACAACAAGCTTCTCCACCAAGACTTCCAAGATTTCAAGTACAAGGCCAAGGAGAAAAATATGAGCATAGTTCTTCTTCTTCTTCTAGTAATGATTTCGATCCCACTATGCCAAATTTAAGGAACCAGAAAAAAAGAAGCTTGAGATAAATTTATGAGAAGAATAATGGCATGGATCAACAAGCACATTTTTCTTTTTTATACTATCAACTAGTATATTTTTGAAGAAGAAGTCAAGGTAGAAAAATGGGTTCATGCCATGAACGCATAAATTGAATCAATTGAAAGAAACAATACATGGGATCTTGTAGATCTCCCTACAGGTAAAAAAAGCATTGGAGTTAAATGGATTTAGAAGACAAAATTTAGTTAGAAAGGAAAAATAGAGAAGAACAAGGTAAGAATTGTAGTAGAAGAGTTTGCTCAACAACATGGTATTGACTATGGAGAAATATTTTCTCTAGTAGCATGTTTGGATACTGTCAGAGCAATTTTGGCAGTTGTAACCCAAAGCAAATGGCCAGTCTATCAAATGGGCATTAAATCAGCCTTTCTAAATGGCATTTTAGAGGAAGAATTTTATGTGGATCAGCCACCAGGATTTCAGATCAGAGGTAAAGAGTACAAAGGGTACAGATTAAAGAAATAATATTACAGTTTGAAGCAAGCTCCGAGATCTTGGTACAGTTGCATTGACTCTTATTTGCTCAAAAATGGGTTCAATAGGAGCAGTAATGAGCCCATGCTTTATACCAAAATAGACCAGGAAGGTAATATTTTGATAGTTTGTCTCTATGTTGATGACATGATTTATACAAGTAATTTTTTGTTGAATGACTTCAAAGAAGCCATGCAAAGTGAATTTGAAATGACTGATCTTGGTCTTACGAAATATTTTTTTTGAATTGAAGTTGAGAAATATGCAAACAGAAATTTTTTTTTGTCAGCAAAAATATGCCACAGATATTTTGAAAAGGTTCAAAATGAACAAATGCAAGCCAACAAATACACCAATTGCAATAGGTACATAACTAAGTAAACAATATGAAGGAACAAAAATTGATTATACTTTGTATAAGAGGCTTGTAGGCAGCCTCGTGTATCTTACAGCTACCCGATCAGATATCATGTATGCAGTGAGCTTAATTTTGATATTTATGGAAAATCTCAAACTCTCTCATTAGAAAGTTGGAAAAAGAATTTTGAGGTATATTGCAGGTACAACAAATTATGGAATTTGATATTCCAATTCAGAATATGACTCACTTGTTGGATATACAGATAGTTATTTTGTAGGTAGCGTTGATGATAGAAAAAGTACTTCAGGGTACACATTTCATTTGGGTACAGGTTTAATTTCATGAACTTCTAAGAAACATCCCATCATCACAATATCTTCAGCAGAAGCAGAGTATGTGAAATCAACTTCAGGATCATGTCATGTAGTTTGGTTGAGAAGGATCTTTAGTGATCTTACACATGAAGAGAAGGATCCAACTCCTATATTTTATGACAATAATTCAACAATTGCATTATCTAAAAATCCTGTGTTTCACCACAAGAGTAAACACATTGACACTCGGTATCATTTTATTCGCGACCTTGTCAACGATGGTATCATTGTGATACAATTTTGTGGTTCGAAAGAATAATTAGCAGATATATTCACCAAGCCATCGGGAAGAAATACTTTTGAATTTCAGAGACAACACTTAGGCAGTGTTTGTGTTGATTTTTGTAATGGTCAAAATTAATGGGGAGTGTTAAATGGAGTAATTCCTCTCACTTAATTGACCAAGTTGATAGTTGATAGGAATAAAAAATGCACTAGATAAGATAGGTGTATATGCATTTATTAGGTAGGTGAGAAGATAGAGTGTTCTAGAGAAATATCTAGTTTTATGTATTTTCATTTTAGTTTTTCATATGAATATGGAGAAGAATTAAACAACTCCATTGTTTTGTGTGTGTGTTCTATTTTCAAATGATTTCTTATGCTTGAACTTGAACAACTATTGCCATAAACTCATATCAAAGAAATATCAAAACAATGGTTGTATACATTCTCTTGTTGTAACTTTCATCATTAATCTCACTTTGTTGCAGAAATACCATAGCTCAAGCCAATAATACTCTCCAAGCACACACGTGGATTACTTCTAAAGTTAACCAGCGCTAAAATCATTCAATATTTTGAAACTGTAGACATGGTTTCTAATAACGTTTTAATTTTATGTAAAAACATATGAACTTGAATATGGATCAATTGAGACCTATTCATTATTATTGAATTTGTAATATGACCTATGAATAGCCTCCCAAATGACATCGTTGCACTAATTACAATATCATGATACATCAAAGACCATTTTGATCATTTTTCATGAGAGTGTTTGACTGCAAGGTTCCTCGAGTACTAGAAATGAATGCATCCTTTGATTTGGTTTCTCCATTTTTTATGACGTATAATATTGGATCAATTTCATCATGAAGATTGGATTTTATTGTGAATGAGAATGGTGCATCCATGCTTGAACTGTTTTTTTTATCTATGCTCGTGGGAGATTCCTTCAAATCATCGACTTTTGACTTGTCTTCTTGACACTTCACTTTGTTTGAATGGAGTATCAGTGGTCTACAAGAGCTTGTTGGAAGATGTAGTTCTCCAAAAAAATAATTATAGACGAGGAGCCTACGATATGGTTCCCACGCCCTTTTTAATCCTTTGTGTCATGCCTTGTCAACACATTGCATAACCCAAAGTAGGCGGTGCGACCAAAGGGTAAATGGAACACAATTAACCAATTAGGTTTCCCATGATGCTTATGTATTTGCATGATATAACTCAATCTTTAATCATAACGATATTTTAATTTTACTTTTGATATGGCATGGGGACATGCCAAAATCATAACCTCAAAAAAGAAACATGGTATAAAATTTATGTCATAATCAGAACATTGGAGAATGAGTCATGAGATATATCTTGGAAAGTGAGACATGTAAACATATAGAAGTAGTATGTTGGGTATAATATAAAATTATCAAAAGTTATAATGGTCTTAACTAGATTTCAAAAATCATAAAATTATTTAAAAGTTATAATGTTTTTAATTAGATTTCAAAATTCATGTATTCTCATAAAAAGGTTATGTAGATAAGATGAGGTATATGATAATAAAGAGTGATATAAGAGGATCCAAAAAAATATTGCATCAATATGTTAATCATGAGTGCGAAAAATGAAAGCGTTAAAAATATGAGGAATGTGAGAATGGGCCATTTGTAATGATAGTCTTGAGAATCATGATAATTCTTCTAAGTATTTTCTCAATTTCGCCAAGTATTTCATCAATTTTGTCAAAAATGAGTATTGAACCTCTTACATGTCCAACATGCATAGCTATCCAACAATTGTCATTGTTAGCCATTAACAATGCTTATCATAATTTCCAAAATATTCTGAATGGAAAACAATATGAAGACATCATCCTTGAAAAATGTACTACCAGCTCAGCAAGGGTAGGCACCACTTTGCGCAAGCAATATGAATTCAAGGGTAGCCTGGAAATGCTTTGTCAGCTGAGAACTGTTGACCAAAATGATGATCAACATGCTGCATCTCTTGAACTTTCTAAATTTTGTGGATCCTTCTTGCTTGAGCTTCTTTTTCTTTTTTGCTAAGATATTGTTTGAGTTCTTTCAATATTAATAGGGGGTTGATCATCCTCATCGTCTCCTCCAACACATCCTTCATTTTTCTCTTCTATAAACATTTGATTCGTATTTATTTTGTGCAAAGGAGAAACTCCTACGTGTATGGGGAACAAAAGAAGATTGAACATTGGTTGCATATTTACCTCTTTGTCGTGTTATGTGTTGTTGCCACTGAGTGTTGGAAATAACTTCAGAGACCAGATCATCATTACATGGTTGTTTTTCCTTTTTCTTTGGGGTATTTGGGTCATTATCACTAGTTCCTTTAACAATCCTTGTAAAAAGGTTTCTATATCTTAGAGATGCCAAATGTTGTGAAAACAACTACTCATGATCAAAACCTCGGTGAGGTTGTGTTTCCTTCAAATTAAATGTGTTTAGAATTTCAATTATTTCTAACAAGTGGGAGCCATTTCTTACTATTACATTGGAAAAACGAAAGGGAAATTAGATAAATTACCTCTCTCTCTTTTTGTCAAAAATGATAGACCATGCTTTATATTATCTACATATCTCTGCAACAATATACCTATCACAAAAAAATGGTGAGAGAAGGAAAGGGCTTCCATCGTGACCATATAACCTGGTGTAGGTATGATTGATCAGGGGATCAAATTTTGCTCAAAAATTCAAAGTGCTAGAAATCACTTCAAATTGAACGAGAGCATAGGCCTCATCGTTGTGAACCCAACGCAACTCGTTTTGTCTTAAACGGACGTCGGGAGAGAGAGATATTGCGATCTGTTCGAATTGTCAAACAGGGAAAAAAAAAGGACACTGAATGTCCAGCCCGTACAGGCTGACGTGGCAGGGCCGTATGACCGTATGCTGATGTGGAATGTGCTGACATGGCAATTTATGATAGGTAGATGTGGTCGAATTAGGCTGTGACACGTGGCATCATTTTGGTCAATGGTAAGGTGCCACGTGGCCCAGTCATGGGCTGCCATGTGGCACCCCTTTATTGGCTATTGGCTTGTTATTTAAAATTTTTATGTGGAGTCCATGGGATTTGAACCGGTGACCTCCCCCATATTCCAAAGTCTTGGCAAGAGCCGCCCTACCAATGCGCCCACATGTTGTTGCTTACTATATAACAATTTGTATTTAATTTAAGTTCAAACTATTGTAAATGTGGGCGGGGGTCGGGCTGGGACTTAGCCCCAACCCATGGTTTTTTGTGTTACTATGTGACCACATATCACACGGAGGACGCGCACGGGAGTTGTGTTTTGAATGGAGCCCCGGTCGCATGGTTTTATATATATGACCATACCCTTTGTAAAATAGCGCGCGGGGTTTTTAAAACATGTAGCCTATGGTTATATACATAACCACATGTGACCTCAACCGAGGGCGCAGGGTTTGAAACAGTTGGGTTCTTTTGTTAGCCCGAGGTCATATCGTGGACCTCATGTGCCCGAGTGCTAGGCGGTTAGGGGCTGGCACGCCCATAACCGTCCTACAGTTCGCACCGTTGGCGCGGTTGCGTCCGGTGTCAGGTTTTTGCGCTTAAATAAGTGTGTGTGCTAGGTTGATGGAACAAGGGTGTGTTTTGTAGATGCAGAGACAACAAGCTTGAAGAGGAGACTTCCAAGAAGCCTAACTTCTTCATTTTTTGGCCAAACGAGGTGCCGAAAAAGCCCAGCTAGGGGTTTTTGGACGCTCTGAAGCCATTGGAGCAGTCTGTTGGTCAATTTGAGCATTGTAAAGCACGTTTTTTTAGCACTTTGAGAAATTAATAATGATCCATTGGAAGCTGGACTAGGAGATGTAGCCCAAGAGAGGGGTGAACTCCTTTATCATTTGTTGTGTTTATGTGCTTATGTTCATTGATTATGTTGTTGTTTATTTGTATCTTGAATGAGTAATCCTTTAATTAATGTGTTGCAAAGTTGATCCATTTTCTTTTAACACATAAACTTTACTTGCAAATATTTTCAAGATTTCAAGTCTTCTTCATTTTTAGATCAATGATCTTCTTTATGTACATAAACTCCATTTCCTTTCAGAAAATCCACTGCTTCTTGGGTTATCCTTATTGGCGCCTCTCCAATCAACTTAAATCTAAATTCTTTCAGAAAACTACCTTGAATAAGAAAAGAATGGAATGGTTCCTTATGCTTCTAAATCACAGGGTACCAAAATTGAATCGATTCATTCTCAACATGCAAATTACTTCTCAGAGGTAAACCCTCAAACACATTATAGTAGGTGACAACCAGGACCAAATACACAGTCATGAAGAATCTCTGATTTTTTAAATAATTGAATAGATAAAAGGAAATCACATTTGATATTTCCTCATCCCATTTGAAGATAGCATCCTTTCAAAAATAAAAATGCAATGCATATAAAAATGACCTCGGGATATGAGAAGTGGATTCTTGTCCCATAAATCATGCAAAAAAACATGAAAATTCTAGATAAGACTCTGCCAACATATTTATCTCGATGGTTGAAAAATCAACTCACACTTATGCAGAGGGAACCATGAAATCCTTTAGAAAATTAATCCCACCTCCCTAGGAATCCATGAAATAATCAGTGTCAAGAAGCCTAATACTTTTGTTGGACACAGGAAGTCGAAGTATTCTTTTAAATATCTTGGGAGTTAGCAGAATAGGGTTCTTCCCTTCGAAAACTACTCGAATTGTTCTTCTTTTCTAATCAAATCTTTGAGTACACCAGGAAACTATCTCCATAAAGTGGAAGACTTCAGGAATGCAACCAACATTAAATAAGTTATTCGTCCATATTTTGTTATTTTGCTTGTGTTAAGGAGTTAGACTCTAAAACCATTGATATGCCATAGACCAATAAAACTCTTTATCTTGGCACACGAGAGAGTTAATTGTATCCCCACAAAAAGTATCTTTCCTCCTTATACCTGCCATATTTATTATTCTTCCAAGCCACTTTGATATGTGACACTAAATTACAAAGCTCAAGTTTCTTAAATTTTATGTAAATGAATAACATTTACTAAAACATCCCTTCAACATGTACAAATATCCTTTGAAATATGGAAACCCTAAATGGAAGTTACTTTGAAAAATAAGTGGTTCATGGGAAAATGGGATAATTAATCCACATTAACCGTGTATCACTTCCATTTACCTTGCAAATCAAAACTATTAATGAATCATAAATGACCCCCGAATAGTGTGTAAAGAACAAAATATGGATGGAGATTTCACTAAGTATAGATCATGGAGAGAGATCAATCCCTTTATAAACTAGTTGTGTGGAAGTGTAATTTGTTAGGATATTTAGACACTTAGGAGTTAGTTAAGATCTACTTGGTCTAATATGTCGTTAGGTAAAAGTGTGTTTCTTTAGTATGCATTAGTATGCATTTGTAGTTAGGAAATCCGACGGTCACGATATGTTCCCG
>ML801967.1:36803-63597 GCA_009831015.1 Picea engelmannii | reverse complement strand
CGCGTTGGCTGGGGCCGTGGATGTTTCCCCGTAGGGGTTTTACCACGTGAAAACATCGGTGTGTTGATCTTTGATCTGGTTATGTGAGTGGTTACTGAAGGTGTTCGTCCTCTGTTGGAATACCTGTGTTGTCGAACATAATTGTGCAGGAGATGTAAAGTATGTGGGAGTGTGGGGGTCAGAGATATGGAGAGTTCTTAGTGTGGGAAATATGGAGTTCTCTACACAATAGTTGTGTGGAAGTGGATATGTGCAGAGGTTCTATTTGTGCGGAGGGGAAGTTTGTGCAAGTTCTTCACACTAAATGAAATAAACTAGGAAGTTTGTGCAAGTTCTTCACACTAAATGAAATAAACTAAGTGTTGTAATGTGTGGAGCATGGCTAGTGCTAGAGGAAGGTCTTGTGTGGGATGCATGTGATAGTTATGAAAAAGGGAATCTTCGCACAAGGTAAGGAATCTCGCTCAAGTATGAAAAATGGCTAAGTATAAAGAATTTTTTCCTTATGTAGGAGCATGATGGAACATAAAACAAATGGAAGGGGGAAAGATTATACATGTGGGTAAATTCAGAAAATAAAAGGTGATACATGAAAATGGGTCAACATTCTAGTAGCTCATTGGAAATATCTAATCAAGATGTACATTTATTGGAAGGTCCTAGGTATGCCATGGAAACCATAGGCCCCTGAATGGCAAAAAAACAATGTTTGGGGCCTCAAAATGGACCCGGAAGTTTAGGAACCAAAAATCATAACAAAAATGGCCAAGATGGAGAATTGTGATGAGTCAGTAGAAGAGGTGGGTGGCCATCGATATGCACCTAGTTCATTGAAAATGAACTTTAATAATTTTTTATAACAATGTTTATTTTGGCATCTAATATGGGCATCTACATATGGCATAAAATTTCTTGAACAAATGCTTAAATATATTTATTAAGTCCTACAACATTTGATTTTATCCTTGATATCTCATAATCAGCTATGAATATTTTTGTTTCCTTCAATGGTGAAAATTATTGGCCATTTATTCATTCTTCTACCAACACTTGGGGTATTTTATTCATTGTTTATAGTAATCTTCACGGTGCTCTTGATTTCTGGTGACAATGGTTGATATATGTCTTGAATGAACATTGACATATATCATCCTCTCTTTAAGCATAGTGGATGAATTGATTCACTCATTGTTTAATTGACATGGTTTCACTTCTTAGAGCACTCTAAAATTCACCATTAAACACTGATTTTAAATGATAGTACTTTTCTTTAAATACATAGTGGTAAATGTGCCTTGAATTTTGGTACCTCTCCTTAACTCTCAATCATTGTTGATACATTGGATTGAGAACTATTGTGATTATAAATTATTTCACCATTGTGTGGGATCATTTAAATCTGATAATATGCTTCGAGCATTGTTAAAGGATCATTGTCCCATTGATTATAATCTTCTCTGGATGTATGATGGTGAGTGTACTTTTAGTGTTGGAAATTTCATTTTTATGATTATTGTTGACATATGAATCTCCCATTCTAAGCACACTCGGTCAAGATAATGCACTAGTAACCATTGTTGAATGGTACAATCAGTGCTCACAACAAATGATATAACTTTGTTGTCAAAATGTTGTAAATATGGTGTCCTTATTATCCTCTAGTAGAAGCAATATATTTTGTGTTTCTTTGATCAATCATCACAAGCACATAACTCTTGGATCATGATATGTTGATGTTAACAATAAGACTCTTGAATATTGAGATGAATGGTCCATATAATTTCATGATAACATTTAGCAAGACTTGCATTTTACTTTTCCAGGCATAATCTTGAAATAACACACTTGTCTAAGTTAAACACCTCTAAAACTTGTTCAAAAATTGATCTACCTATTCACACACTTACACTTTCTTCATCTCCCTAAGAATAGCGAGTATCGAGATTAATAAAGTCTTTTTCAATTCAAGATAGAGATATTCTTTCATTTACTACACGACCTAGCTTAGTTTGACCTTTAGGGATTCCCCCCTTGATGTAGGATACCCTTCTTGAGTGTAAAGTGTAGGGGAGAGTTGGTGAGGTGACAATGGCCAACCTCCCGAGTTCCACAAATCTAGCACCCATGTTTGGGACTTTGAGCTAAGGTGTTGGTTTGTAAGGTAACACTAAGAAAGTGGATGATGAAAATAACTATTTCAGAGAATTCCCTTGCTATGAGCACATTAAGACTTAATTCTACAATATTTCTAACATTGGTGTTCTTCATAACTTGTTAATTCATGAAAATCAAAGAGAGTTAGGAAAGTTTATATGCAATATTTGAATTAGAAAAATAAAATGTTAAATTCAAGATCAACTAGTTATCAAATTTCTTAAGGTCCAATAGACTAAAGTTGGTCTTAGTGGATGGTAATTATCATCAACACCATTACCATCATCATAAACCTTTGATAATTTTAATATACTTCTGAAGGTCATAGGGGTGCCTTGCTAAAATGGAAATATCATCAACATATATTAACTAAATTTATTGAATATAAAATAAATCATTAATAAATTTAAATACAATCCTTATTGATGATGATGATGATGATGATGATGATTGTTGTCATCCAATGAGACCAACTTCGGTGCATAATATATTAAGAAAAATGGTAAGGATAATTGGTTTTCTTTAAAATTTTATTTCTAGGCTCAAAAGGATTAGAGAGAAGCTTTCATAATTCTTTGTAGTTTTGATGAGTTTAGGAAGGTTGGTATTTTTACAAATATTTTGAAATTGAGATCTAATGCAGAGATATGTAGGACATTATAAGAGAAAGTTATTCTTCTTAGTATCACAAAGATGGAAATTATTTTATCCTCCGATGGTTTAATAATTTTCCAATACCCTCTTCACTATGGAGGTCATGGGAGTTCATTCTTATTTTAGAAATATTTATTTTCTCTTTAAGCTAGTTATAACTTAAATATACTTTTGATCTTCAAAATTTGGGTTAATGGCCTCTTTATAGTATATTGATTTTTTTCCCTTTATTTCTTTATCATACCAAAAATTCTCCTTAAATTTAGATATGATGGTATTTTTAATGGCATCAATATTTTGTAGAGTGATGTCCTCTATTCTTCAATGATTTAGACAAGCCTTATGATCTTTATGCCATCCCTTATTAATTTGTAGGTGACTTAGACTAGAGTTTGTAGAAATCTCAACAAGTCTCTTGTCTTTCATGTTAGTTGTCTTACTCTTGTATATTAGGTACCTAGTGATAGCCACAATCTCAATTGGGAATTATCAACTTCTACAGGATATGATGTATTTCTTTTATTTGTAAGATTATAAATTATAAAATGATTATGTATTTTATCCATCTTCATCCACAACTCTTTAGATATGTTGCAACCCCAAAGTTCACGTCCATATAAGATAAAGGAGCAACTAGAGTATTAAACAAGATTAATTTTTTTCTCACAAACACAAGTCAATTAATTTACACATATTTTCAAGAACCAAATAGGTTTTCCACCATCCATTAATCATTTTCTCAATGTTATAGTTTCGGTTAAAATCTTGTAATCAAGGTTGACTCCTAGATATTTGTATGAAGTTACTTTGTCTAGGTTGTTATTCTCATACATAAAATTAAGACAAGTGATCCTTTTGGATTTGAGTATCATAGCCTTAGTTTTGTAAGTGTTTATTGAGATACCTATGTTAGAACAAAAAACTCTAAGAATTGTTAGTTACTTCTTCCAAGCATGCTTCTAACTTGTCATTGTGAATGCCAAAATGGCTAGAGGATAGGGGACAACCTTTCTTAAGTATGGTATTACAATCAATTTCTTCTTACCAACCTCAATATTAATTTCATTTATTTTAATAATCTTTAAGTAATTATGTCTATTTATTATTATTATTTGACTTATGTATAATGGTAGTAAATGAAAATAAGATTAAATATATATATATATATATAATTCATCTATTTTAAATTTAAATATGGTAAACTGTAATATACCAGATATAAAAAGTATGCAGAACAGAAATAAAATGCTAGAAATGACAGAATAACAACAATATAACCAGAACAATCACCACAATAACACTGAAATGGTATAAGAGTAACAACAAAAATAACACTTTGATTCTAAGAGCAATGTTCACGGGCCTCTTCGAGGGGGAAACCTCCAGTCGAGCAGAGCTCTATTACAATAATCTCAAAGCTAGGGTTCTCATACCCTCGACTCCTATTTATACTAAATATGTCTATCAAAAGAAGCATCTAGAGGAAGATCCTTCTAGAAGCGGAAGCTTCTATTAGGTCTTCTTACATTCGACTTATTCTATTTTATTGCAAGGCCTTATTAATATTGACCTTTATTAAATCCAAATATAGTGTTCTACCTATGTGCGGATTAGGACCCTAACATGTCCTCCCCATTAAAAACAACCTTGTCCCCAAGGCTTGAGATGTGGAAATTGCTGCAGAATGGTAGTTGGTTCCCAAGTGGCATCTGCTGGAGTTGTATCTTTCCACTGGAATAACACTTCCTTGATAGTTATCTGATGCAGGCAACGCTCATGCTGGTCCAAAACTGCTTGTGGCTCTAGCCATATGGATCCTTCTTCGAGTAACTCGGGAAGGTTGGTTTGGATTTGGCACTTAGTTCCAATCACCTTCTTTAAGCATGAAACATGAAAAATAGGATGTAGCTTTGAATGACTAGGAAAATCTAACCGATAGGCCACCTGTCCCACACACTTGAGAACGATATAAGGACCATAAAATTTGGGTGCTAGCTTCTAACATTGCTCGGCCTTGAGGGAATTTTGCTTGTAAGGTTGCAGTGGAAGAAACACCTGATCTCCTTCTACAAATTGACGTTCAGAGAAACCTTGATCTGCTTGTTTCTTCATGTGATTATGTTCCATGACCAAATTCTCTTTGAGGGTACGGAGAATAACCTCTCAAACTGTAAGTGTTTGGTCAACCGCCTAGACCTTTGAGACACCAGGTAAGTATGAGAGAACTGAAGGTGGCTTCTGTACATATACCACTTCAAAAGGAGTCATGTGTGTAGTTGTATGGTATGAAGTGTTGTACCACCATTCAGCTAGGGGTAACCATTGAGCCCATTGATTTTTCTTTTCCGAGGCAAAACACCTCAAATATGTTTCCAAACACTTGTTGACAACTTCCGTTTGACCATCATTCTGGGGATGATAAGCTATGCTGAGATGCAATTGGGTGCCTTGTAGCTTGAATAGTTCTTGCCAAAAATTTCTTGTGAAATTTGGGTCACAATCAGAAACAATAGAGTGCAGCATGCCATGAAGCTTGAAGACATGATCCATGAAAATTTGAGCCACCGTGGATGCTGTAAATGGGTGTTGAAGAGCGCAGAAATGAGCATACTTGGAAAGACGATCAATAACCACCATGATGATTGATTTATTTCCCGATTTGGGTAAGCCTGTAATAAAATCCATAGACATATCCATCCAAATAGCAGGTGGAATCAGAATAGGTTGTAGTGTACCCAGAGATTTGACTGTTTCTCCCTTGTTTCCTTGACACACATCACATTCAGCACCAAAATTACGAATGTCATGTTTCATACCATCCCAGAAAAAAGAACGTTTGACCCTGTCATAGGTTTTGGTGAACTCGGAGTGCCCTGCTATGGGTGTAGCATGAAGCTCAGAAAGTATCGTGGATTTAAGCTTTGATTTTTTACTTAAATACAAATGGTATTTGTATCAAAACTCATCATGGACCCAAGAGTACCTTGGGGAAGATGGAGCATTGGACTGCAATTGTTGGATCGGATGCGAACTTTTAGGATCTTGTAGCCATTCCTAGCGAACGGCTTGGAGCCAATCTGGTACAATGAAGGAAAGAGAAAAAGGGATCCTTCGTCTTCATATTTTTGGGAAAGTGCATCTGCAACCACATTGTCTTTGCCTTTCTTGTAAATGATCTCATAATCATATCCAAAGAGCTTAATCACCCATTTTTGTTTCTCCGGGGAGGAAATGCGTTGTTCCAAAAAATACTTGAGGCTTTGATTGTTTGTCTTAATTTGGAAGCATTGCCCCAATAGATAAGGGCACCACAGATCAATGACATGCAGAATAGCCAACATTTCCTTTTCATAAATTGATTTTCCCATATTTATTTCAGATAGTTTCTTGCTGGTAAAGGCCAAAGGTCGACCCTCTTGCATAAGGACAACACCAACTCCTTTCCCTGAAGCATCACATTCCAAGACAAAGGTCTTTGTGAAATCAGGAAGGGTCAGGACTGGAGTGGTGCACATGGCCATCTTCAAGGTTTGAAAAAATTGAGCAGCAGTTGGAGTCCAAGTGAAAGAGTTCGTTTTTAGGAGAGCAGTGAGAGGTGCTGCAATCTTTCCATAATTCTTAACAAACTTGCGATAATAACTTGTTAAGCCCATAAATCCACGCAAGCTTTTGAGATTCTTTGGGTGAGGCCAGTCTTGCATAGATTCAATCTTTTTAGGATCCACCCTGACGCCGTCCTTGCCAACCAGATGATCCAAGTACTCTACTTCTAAGGCGCCAAAAGCACATTTAGACTGTTTCAAGAAAAGTTGGTGCTAAGAGAGTAGATGGAGAACTCGATCTACATGAGAAAGATGGTCTATCCAAATTTTTCTATAGATGAGGATATCATCAAAAAAAACTAAGACAAAATGACGTAGAAAAGGACAGAAGACATGATTCATGAGTCTTTGGAAGGTGGAGGGGGCATAACACAAGCCAAAGGGCATGACCAGAAACTCATAGTGGCCCTCATGAGTTCTAAAGGAAGTCTTGGGAATGTCTACCTCTTTCATACATATCTGGTGGTATCTCGAATGAAGATCAAGTTTAGTAAAGAATTGGGCGCCACTCAATTCATCTAGGAGGTCATCAATGACAGGAATGGGAAAT
Source organism: Picea engelmannii (assembly GCA_009831015.1). Lineage (NCBI taxonomy): Eukaryota > Viridiplantae > Streptophyta > Pinopsida > Pinales > Pinaceae > Picea > Picea engelmannii. The sequence goes on along the minus strand of ML801967.1, from coordinate 56,637 downwards.
TTGTCTTTAATGGTAAGTTTGTTGAGGGCACGGAAGTCAGAGATAACAAACTGACTTCCAAGAACCAAGAACCTTCTTTCTTCAAGACCATGACCACAGGAGAAGAGTAGGGGCTCGTACTAGGGCGGATAACACCTGCATTAAGGAGTTCCTAGATGATTTTCTCAATTTCATTTTTTTGGGAAAAGGGGTGATGATACAGACGGATATTGGGAAGAAGGATTCTGGCTACAAGGGCAATGGAATGATCATGAACACCATGGGAAGGAGGGAGTCCCTGGGCAGTGGAAAATACCACTTGATGTTTAGAAATGATGGCTTGGAGATCTTGCGGCACTGAGGGTGTCTATGTTGCTTCTATGTCATGGAGTTGGGCAATAACATCATAATGACCTTTTTTGAGCATCTTTTCTATGTGATGGGAACTAATGATCTCAGGTGAATCAATGGTGACGCCTTGAAACTTAGATTGGTGGCCCTCCTGGTCAAATTGCATGGTTAATTCCTTAAAATCCATGAGAATGGGACCCAAAGTCCTTAGCCAGTCTGCACCCAACACAATGTCACAACCACCCATGTCAATAGAAAACATATGAGATTTCAGGTGGTAGTCACCAATTTGGAGACACACATTTTCACAATGCCCTCCACATTTCATGGAGCCATCATTAGCAATCATGATTTGGAAATTATTGATAGCATGGATGTAGAAATGAGTTTCTTGGGAAATGTGGCGATGAATAAAATTATGGGTGCTTCCACTATAAACCAGAATGATGACCTTCTAATGCTTGATGTAACCGATTAACTTGAGGGTTTGGGGAGCGGAGAAGCCAGTGAGAGCATTGAGGGAAATGATCGGATCTACTTTGGGAGGGTCTGAGGGAGGGGTTATGTCAGTGGTTTCAGGTGACTCAGACACAAGGGGAGTTTCAACATCCTCTTCTGAAATATCCTCGGAGATGGCCATAAAAAGATTTTGTTCCTTACACTTGTGGCTCGGGAAATATTTGTCATCACGATTATAACAAAGGCCTTTGAGTTGGCATTCAGCTATTTCAGCCCTAGTCAATTTTTGGATCTTTATGGAGCGGAGGGAGTAGTGGGATTTACTGGTTTAGGGCAAGGGATAAAGGAGGGTTTCCGGTTTTGAGAAGATACAACCTGTTGTGCTTCTTTATCTCTTTTAGTAGCCTCCACCCAACTCTGAGAACGATCCATGAAGACATGGGCCCAAATCTCATCCTTGAGGCCACTGATAAAACACTCTCGGAAAAAGGCATCAGACATGCCCTCTGTTTGAAAAGCTAGCCACTGAGAGGCAGCTATAAAGTCTTCCATTGTTCCTGATTGTTTCAACTTTGTAAAACATCCCAAATGGTTGGTGTCAGTGTTAAAGCGTTCATAAAGATCTACCACAAAGTGTTTCCAAGCAATATACCCTTGACAGGAAGTTTTTCTCCATTGCCACCATTGCCAACGTTCTTGATCTAGATGGAGAACACCATACCAGAGTTTGTCCAAGTCATATGTAATGTCGTATAAAGAGAAATAATGCTCCATTTGGGTTACCCAACCAGTGGGATCTGAGCCATCAAATTTGGTCACATCCACCCACAGAAGGCATAGGTCATGTTGAAAGTGATGGTAATGAAAGTTATGGGAATGAGAGGAATGTTCACCTTCAGTATGTGGAGGTGATTCAGAGGAAGGGTTATCTATAGGGATATGCAGCTTAGTGCAGAGTGTTGAAAAGACAGATTCAAGCTGGGTGGTCGAGTCTTGTTTGATTTCCTCCATTGAGGACTGCATGGTTGTATTGATGGTGGCAAAATTGGCACTGAGTTATTTCACTTCTTGTTGGGTCTTGGTGAGACTAGATTGCAAGGTATTGAAGCGAGCTTCCAAGTCTTAGCTACGGGTATGGGCCATGAGGACGCGGGAACAAAAAAAGGGCGGGTGGGGTCAAAAAAAATTCTGAAAAATGATATGTATGAATGTGATAAGGGCAAAGAGATGAATCCAATGAAATAGGCCTCAAATAATGGTGAAAAAATTTCTAGACTTGTTTTTTTTAACACCTGTGGAGTTATACTCTGATCTGAAGAATACTGCAGTGATGAAATTCCCAAATGCTTAACAAGAAAGAAATGTGTAGTTACTTGGCAACCTGAACACAGTTGTGCGACAATAGATGTTGTCTGTTTTAATTTGTTTATGTTTATGTCCCCAAGGGTTAGGTATTCAAGGGTTCTACAGATAAGGGTTTGCCCTGTGCTATAGCTTTTTGATATACATGTGGGGTCCAACAATATTACTCGGCCCAATATCTCAGGGCACTAACTAAGGAGGATAGATCGTACCCTTAGTCATACTACCCGACTACCCAGGTACTAGAGAATATCTTCTCGAGTGATGTTCTCGGTGGCACTATAGCATTCAGGCAACCGATCGATTTATCTAAAGAGGGCTTCAGGAAATCTAGGTCGATCTGTACACAGGTGTTATCTGATGCGCTACCACTTGAAGGGGTACCAATAGGGTTACAAGGGTGGCCAATAGATGTGCGCTTAAGAACCAATTGTATTTCTTGCATGTATGAATCCCTCAACCATGAGTTTATGCGTGTAAAGACAGATCTCTGTGGCTTAAAGACGCTGGAATACGTCTCTACCCTGAAAAAAAATTTACTCACAATTTTTGCCAAGGAAAGTGCTCTGATACCACTTGTAATATACCATATATAAAAAGTATGCAGAATAGAAATAAAATGTTAGAAATGGCAGAATAACAACAATATAACCAAAACAATCACCAAAATAACACTGAAATGGTATAAGAATAAAAACAGAAATAACACTTTGATTCTAAAAGCAATGTTCACAGGCCTCTTCGAGGGGGAAACCTTCAGTCGAGCAAAGATCTATTACAATAATCTCCAAGATAGGGTTCTCATACCCTCGACACCTATTTATACTAAATATGTCTATCAAAAGAAGCATCTAGAGAAAGATCCTTCTAGAAGTGGAAGCTTCTATTAGATCTTCTTACATTTGACTTATTCTATTTTATTGCAAGGCCTTATTAATATTGACCTTTATTACATCAGAATATATTATTCTACCTATGTACGAGTTAGGACCCTAACATAAACATTTAAGTTGAATATATCATTATTTATATCCTACTCATTATTTGATAAATCTAAAATTAAAGTGGATCTATATAAATTAATAATCATGTAATAATTATTTGATATATCTAAGATTAAAGTGGATCTATATAAATTAATAATGATGATGTAAACTAATTCATATAAACTTATGGAATTAGAATTTTTTATCATACTAGATTAAGCATAATTATTATTATACTTAATATAAATTTGATGATTGACAAACAACAAATATGAGGTACTATTATGTCTACATTATTTAAAAAGATAAAATTTGATTTAATTTTTTTTAATAATAATATAAAAAAAATTATGTATTTAAATTTTATATCGGTTAAAAAATTTGATATCTACTTTTCTTATATTAAAGAATATTTATTATTATTTTACAAAACTTTATTTTAATTAGAAAATGATATCATAAAAATATTTATTATCATTTTACAAAACTTTATTATAATTAAAAAATGATATCTTATTGTAATATGTTTTTAACATAAAATCATTCAAAACATCAAATTTCCATTCCATCGAAAAAATTGATAGGCTATTTATCACTCTTTGATTAGATTAAAAAAAATCGATTCCCTATCAAGTGAAATGATTTCAATCTGATCTCCTAAAAGTTAAAGCTAACCTAACATTCATTTATGTCAATTGTTTTGTTGACAAATTGTGTCTTAAAAGTAACCATGAAGTACTTGTAACATTCATTTATGTCAATTGTTTTGTTGACAAATTGTGTCTTAAAAGTAACCATGAAGTACTTTTAATTGTTAAATATTATTTTTTTATTTAAAATGAACTTTAAATATTATACAATGAAATCTTCTTGTTATATGTTTTTTAATATGAAATTATGAAAAACATCAAACTTTTATTAATATTGTTGTTTTGATTACATTGTGCTTTCCATATGAAATTTATATTTTGTGTAAAAATTGTATATTAAAATAAGTAAAAGATAAAGAATACTCATTTATGTTATTCATGCCACTATGAAATTTATACCAAAAAATTGTATGTTAAAACAAGTAATGTAAAAATATGAAATTTATACCAATTATTTTGTGTAAAAATTGTATATTAAAACAAGTAATGTAAAAAATGCATGTTAAAACAAGTAAAGAATAAAGAACACTCATTTATGTTATTCGTGCCAATTGTTGTGGATAAATTGAAAAAAAAAATATCAAAAGCGTTCATTTATGTCAATTGTTATATTTAAAACTTTAAAGAAAGCAAAGTAAAAACCTTATTTTGTGTAAAAATTTATCTTAAAATAAGTAAAAGGATAAAGAACACTCATTTACGTTATTCATGCCAATTGTTGTGTACAAATTGAAAAAAACAAAGTATCAAAGACGTTCATTTAGTTCAATTGTTGTATTTAAAACCTTAAAGGAAGCAAAGAATTATTGAAGAAATCAAAGAATAAAGTACATTAGGTATTTAAAACTATTAAGAAATCAAAGAATAAAGTACATTAGGTATTTATAACTATTAAGAAAGCAAAGAATAAAGTATATTAGGTTATGTCATTTACTCGGATTGTTTGGCGAACAAATTGAAGCTAAAAAACTTTGAAACAAATGCATTCCTTTATGTCATTTATGCCGATTGTTTTGTGGACAAATGGTATTTTCAAGGAAACAAAGAGTCAAAGATATTTGATTAAGAAAGCACTAATTTGTCAATTACTGTGGCAAGCTGTCTAAACCAGACGAAATAACCGAGGCACTTCTCACTTCTATCCACGTTGAATTTAGGGTTTCATAAGGACGAAAGGACTTACATGTAACGCGTCTACATAGACTGGAGTGAGAAATGTTTGGAGGCACTATATAGAGTGAAGGTTCAAAGGAGGAATAAAATCTTTGTTTATAACTGTGTGAAATATTTGGACTGTATTTTGAAATGGATTTATTTGATAAATTTTCCCATGGAAGCCGACTTATTATGCAGTTGCTCATCGTCAATTTGGCTTGTTGGTTTGGATGGTTTTTTGAAATTGCTTTAGCACAAGCAGATTTGTTTGCAAAGGCATTTGAATCTCTTGAGTTTCCTCTTGAAGCAGTTACCTGTTTAGTTAATGTACTAATTTTTAGCACAAGTCTGATGAGGGGCAGGCTTGATCTCGAGAATGGTGCCAGGGAAGTTCTGGCTACTCTCACGGATCCCAAACTGAAGAATATAAATGGGATTGATGGAAATGGGCTGACCACATGTACAGAAGAAGCTACAGGGATTGCCTCTGTTGAGGGAGGTGGTCTACAGACTGTTACTACAGAAGAAGAACAAGTTACAGAAACTGTTTCTACAGAAGAGGCAACCAGAGAGACTGCTTCTAGAGAAGAAAAAGGTCTAAAGGCTGCTTCTGTTGTAATGCTGGCAAACGGCGCACCAAATTCGTCTGTAAAGCAATTCATGAAATCCAATGCCCATGTCCATAATGTGCACTCCATTCTCCTGCACTTTCTTCCATTAAAAGCTGCAGCAATCACTGCAGAGACGTGTGAATGCAGGTTGTGCAACTGCATTGTATTCTGGACAGTGAAAGAGATCACCATCATGCTTGCTCATCAGATGCCCGGAACACTGAAGCGACTATCTGATTCTCTGTGCCTACTCCCCTCTCTGCACTGCATAAAAAATGGTTGCCATGGGTGCAAACATGGCCTGTTGCATGTAGAGGTGGACCCAACTGGTGAACTACAGGAGATGGTGACAGAGGGTGACCCCAAGGTGGAATCCCCTGATGTAGTATGTGAAATACTTAACCTTGATGGTGTCGTTGCTGGGCGATCCCTTTGCATCTGCATTCCAGTGCATCCGGCACCCTATGATGACTGGACAGAGCTATTGATAAGATCTTTCAGGTCCAAAGATGCACAAGCCAGAGGAGTGAGAGTAATGGCTTCAGAAGCTATGCAAGAATACTTGGATGGAGAAGGGGGTAGAAGACACAGAAGGCCAATAGTAGAATCCAACATTGGGTCTTTCATAGGGCCAAGAATCTCAGAAATATTAATCAACCTCGTACTAACGTTCTGGTTTACAGTGGATGGCTTCTCCAGTTCTTATGTAGCTAGAAGAACAATAAGAAATTATATCGTGGACAGCCAGGGAAGTGGGCTGGCAGCTAATGCATTTCTAACCAAAGCCACTGTCAAATTTAATGCCGATCATACCCATGTTTGCCAAGTGCTCAGTTTTAGAGGTAATTGTCTCAGCTTCATAACCTTATCCTTTATAGCCGGTGGTGTCAACTTGATTTGTTTTATTGGTTGGGCCGTGCTTATTGCGTTTGAAGGTGGCGATAGTGCCCCGTTACTCTCTATACCTAGAGTTGTAGTCATAATAGCAGCCATTGGTATTGCTTGCTGCCTGGATTGCTTGTATTCATATTCGAACTATTTGTTTCGTAAGAAGAGAGATTGCAAGGTTTTGTTAGTGATAATACTGGAGATAGTATGCATTGCAGCAATGAGCGGAGTAGCTAGAACTTCAGGTATAAAATCGTTTGGGAGATGGGTTTATGGTGCTCTGCAAGTGCTGGTTTGGGTAAAGTGGGGAATAGGAAGTTATATTCTTGATAAGCATTCGATCAAATCTTTTCGGTACAAGCTTGACCACTGGGGAGTTTGGGTGTACTCTTCCGCGTTCTTTCTCAATGCTGCCCTCGCTGGAGTTAGAAGTAAGTGGACGCCGTCTTGGCCATGGAAGGAAAATTATTTGTTTTCAGTAAAACTGAAACCTTAAACATATTCCATGCTTCCCATCCGTTGTTGCCAGTGGAAATTTGGGATAGTTATTTATTTTCTGTAAAACTGAAACCTTATACATATTACTCCATGCTTCCATCAGTTGTTGCAGTTGTTGCTGGTGGAAAATTGTATAATGTGTTCGCTAGCTGTTATATGAAATGGTTTTTAACCAGGAATTTGGTGATATAAATTTATATGAATCATTTTTTTAATTCAAAATCCATTTCTCAATATAGAAATAGATTCAGAAAAAAACTTCATGAACACTCTGGTTTTATCATAGAAATGGCTAAGGTTTTTGTTATATTTCCTAATATTTAACACTCTGGTTTTATCATAGAAATGGCTAAGGTTTTTGTTATATTTCCTAATATTTAACAGAAATTTTATGGACATTGTCTGAAACAGAAACCAATGTTTGAAACAGAAACCACCTGGTATAGAAAGCTTACAATATATGGATTAACAGCATAATCAGAAATAAAACCTGAACGTAAGATTTCTATTTCTGAACAGACTCTATATAGCAATGCTACTGCAATGTATATCATTATAATAATAACACTGCCAAAATTGCAAGGTGAATGTAAAAGCACACATAAAATAAGCTCTGGCAGAGCTCTACCATTCTATTGTTTGCATAACATACTGAAACATACAATAGCTCGGCTATCAGTTTGCGACCATGTCAACAATTACACAAAACATACAATCTGCAGCTCACAGCAAATACAACAAATCGACTATATGACTAGCAACCATTAATTATGGTCTGACCACTTCCCAATTTATTATGCTCGGTTGAGATCGTCCATCTAGCACTTACGGCAGCTATGTAATGGTCATTTTCCAAGAAAAAAAAAAATACTTAGTCTAAACATTTTACCTCGTTTTACTTTTTGGTATTTTTTTTATTGATTTTGTTCGAAATTTAAGAATGGTTGGATCAACAAATTTGAGTGGTCTCGGGTTTTTTTTCATCAACTTGAATTTACTTATACATTAAAAAAATGCAATTTAAACCAAAAAAAAATAAGATTTTGTACAAATTTACATCTCAAGATTCCAACCAAAAAAACCTAAAACCAAAAAAATATTCAACTTTTAAAACCCACTATTCTAAGAACAAAGGAAACGTTCCAGCACTGACTAAACCAAGTATTCTAAGAACAAAGGACACGTTCCAGCACTGACTAAAACCAAGTCGGCTCGATCCAAACCAAAACATTTTGTCTGTCTCTGCTACTGCTAATAGGATTGCATTCAAATTTACAGTAACAGCTTAATGAAACTAACAGATACGAGTATGCTTTCTGTAGTACAATCAGGGATTCAGGTAGCGCTTTTATTCCCCTGGAAACACTATTCTAGGGTTCTCAACTCGTCTCTTTGGATTTGGGAAATTTGGCTGCAGTATTCCACGTTTGGAACTCTTTCATTTCGAATTAATCTCAAAGATTCCATGAATTCATTCTGTTGCCTTCTGAGGTGGGCATTTCCCCTCTTGACTCTTCTTCCCACTGTCCCGGGGAAAATTGAGCGTGGAAGTATTCCCAATTCCCATATACCAATCGAACTTTTTGTAACAGGCATTCAATAGTTCGCTGGTGTCGCGTGATTTGAGCATCCTTGGCTGACATTTCGTTCTTCATACCATCTATTTCTTCCTTGCACTCTTACAGGCACCAGGGATCGCCCATCGTGAATGATTGATTAGGGCTCAGTCACATCTTTCCTTGGATGAGGTAATCAAACGAAGAAACGCACACCCAGAAAACTTTCCTTGTGACAATGGTAAACGCTTGATTGAACTAGACAACTAGAGAACTTTGTATTTATAATCATCAAAATACCAAATCCTTTAATATTTCAAATATACTGAGTTTAAACGAAAAATGCTCGACCAGAGAACTTTGTATTTCTAATCATTATTATCACAGTCACTCAAAACCGTGGCTGATGAACGCCAAAAGGCATGGACAGAAAATGAAATGCATAATCAGAAAATGAGCGTCTATAGCCAACTTGCTAAATCCAAAATTTAATCATTTAAAAGTGGCAATCATATAGTGTTACAGTAATTTCTTAATATGATTAAGTAAATGTTAAAAGGTAAACAGGTTAAGGGATGCATTAAAAAATACAAGGAAGTTATGAAGAGGAAATCGCATTCATTGATTTGGGAGGATGACTAAGAATATGCGAGCATCTTCAATTGTTAGCCATCAGATTACAATTTTAGATTAAAAGGTGATTAATTGTGCTCATTGTCAATAGGTATACGCCTTTCGACGTAAAAATACTAAATCCTTTAATATTTCAAATACACTGAGGTTAAACTAAAAATGCTCAATCTTTAATGTTATGAATTTCAGTTCTGAGATTATAACAAATTATATCTACTAATTATAGTGGTTAATCTATTAAAAATTTTAAATATAAAATTCTTATATTTTAAGAGTTAAATGTCACGGTTAATATTTTTGAATTTTATCTTAATTTTTGAATTATCAAGTGTGGAGAGGGTTCAAATTTTTTAAAGGTGTAAACATTTTCTCAAGTTTTATACTCTAAAAAAGTTTGTACCCACACTCATAAATTTTGGAGGTTAAAATGAATTTAAACTGGTTATAATTAAAATGATAATATTATTTATTATCTTGTAAAATTAACAAAATCTATTCAATAATTTTAGTTTTGTATTTCTATATATAAATATAGTGAAAATGGTATTTTTTATGGTTTTTAATAGCTAAATTTAATTATAAAAATGATTAATGTTATATACTATATATTATTTATGATATAAGATGTTAAAAATAAATGTTGGTTATCATCAATATTTTGTATATCATTATTTTTTATATTTATGATGATGGTGGTGGTTGAACATCCATTAAAAATTAGTAATAAGGTATGGAATTACTTGATTTTCTTTAAAATTGTATTGTTGTGTTTGAAAAGAAAAAAACATTTATAAATCACTATAATTTTGATAAATTAAAAGATTAACAAAATCATTACTGTAAAAAAATTATTTTAAAATTAAAATCTAACATTTATAATGTCATTTATATTTAATATTTACAATGTTATTTATCTAGAACTGTTTTTACTATGAGAAATGAACTCTAGTGGGGAGGATAACCATCATTCATCACAACCATCCAAGCTAAACCCAATTGACTAGATTACACAACTAAAATATGAATACACCTTGTACAACAATTGTAATAAACAAAATCTCATCTCAACCATATCCTTAACAATAATAAAAATATGCTCAGTTGAAAAATTTTGCAAATGTAAATTATAACACTACACCAACATGATAGAAAACAAACTTTTCACCACTCAAAATTTTTTATATACAAACTTTTCAACACTCTCCAAATCCCCACTTAAAGAACATATAGAAACATGTACTCATTATGTCATCATAGTTGGTTAAGTATCAACTGTGAATTTGTTGGAAATAATGCTTACATTAGTGATTGGTTTGGAGTTTTTTGTGGTTGTTGAGAGATTCTCTCAACCAGTGTATCCAAGTTTAGAATAAATTTGATCTCACAACAAGAATGTAAATGTATTCATATTGTGCAAATATGTAATGAAAAACAAGGTTTTTGTGTGCAATTGTATTTTCTAAGTTGATATTAGAGCTCAGTGCTCTGGGTTATCTCCCTCACGGGAGAGACCAGTAAGTTGAGAGTATTGTTTCATCTGTGTGAGAGTGATTGTTAGTGTGAGTATTTTTTGTGGACTGCAAACTATTGGTTATGTTGAATCTATTGTCGCCATAATGGGCGTCACAATATTGATTGCGTGAGAAGTCATGGTAGCTTGCCATTCTGCAAGAAGGGAGCTGTTAGAACCCTATATAATAGGGAATCAGTGTTCTGAATGATATTTATCTTTTCAGGCATATGTGCTCACTCATGACGCATAGCGAAGGATGCCGAAAGCGCTCGACACTCACCGAGAAAAAAATGAGTACCTGCGCGCGAAGTTCAAAGAAAGTTCTGGTGCATTTTTGGTGAAAATTTGTGAAGTGGTTTGAATGACAAAATTTTTACTCTTGTTGGTCAAATGTAAGGTTGGGTTCTATAAATTATCTTTGGTGAAATGAGCAAAATTTTTCCCTCGGCCTATGTGCAGGGTTTAGTTAGGTTTATCAAAATATTTTGACAAAAATTTTGGCAAAAATTATATTAGCCTAAGGCCAACACCCGAACAATCAACACACAAGTCAGCGCCATCTCATACACCAACTACCAACACACAAGCGCGCGCAACGCCAACACCAAACCCCAAAGCCCAAGCCTCGGGCTCATTTCATTGATACAACGTTTGACTGTTGGACAATATAATCACCTAAATTTCAGTTTACTGCGCGAATGTGGGATATTGCCCACAGAGAGCCAAAATAAATATATATATATATATATATATATATATATATATATATATATATATATATATAAACGTAGCCTTTAAAACCCTCGGCCAGGTGTTGAACCATTTTTCTAGGTGGCGATTGCAGGGAGCCACGCATCTGCATCAACAACAAACACACAAGCCAGTGCCAGAGCCAACTGTTGATGAACAAATGAAATCGCCACAGTCGTGTCCTCCAAATGGGCCCATCTACACATTTAGTTTGATAGAGTCTCGGATCAGAATATTGGGAGACTATGCCTTCATGTTGCGTGATTATGAACTTGCTCTTTCAAATTATTGATTGTTATCCAGTGACTACAAGATTGACAAGGCTTGGAAGCGTTATGCTGGTGTCTAGGGGATGATTAGACTTTCACTATTTACGCTGGATCAATCAAGAAAGGAGGCTTAGTAGTCCATGGAAACAACTTTTACAACTTATCAGAAAATAGGTGCCTCAGGTCAGAGATATGCCACAAGATGTGCACTTTGGTGGTCAGAATTGCACAAGGCGAGGCGACAATTCAAGGAGGATGCAAACGTTTATTTCCGTATCTCTAGTGAGGAACCAAGTTTGTGTGCAGGTATATTGCTAGAGCAGGCAGCCTATTGCTATCTACGTGCAAATCCACCGATGCTCAGGGAATTTGGATTCTAGCTTGTCCTTGCTGGAAATCGCTACACCATATGTGGACAGCAAAAACTTATTGGATTTCTTTCTCTCAGGATATCTTGTAAATGTCGTAGATGGGGCATCCGAGTCTTGGAATATGCCAGTTGCTTTTATAAGTGTGATTCTTCTACCAATTGTTGGGAATGTTGCAGGGCATGCAAGTCCTATAATGTCTGCTATAAAAGATAAGCTGGACATCTTACTAGGTGTTTGAAACAGGATCCAGTGTCCACCTGATCATTACAGTTATGGTCGATTTGTTGGGATTTTTCTCACGTCATTTATGGATACGAAATAAGGACTTTTTGTGTGTTGGGAGTAGCTTCTGTCCTTGGGGATTTGATGAAAATGAAATTTTGAAGGCCTTCCAAGGAGAGAGGGTGGAGCTTCCTGTCCATTCTATATGAAAACTGGAACTTGCAAGTTTTATCACCCTCCTCCAGGTGAAGCTGTCGCAATGGCTGTAACCACTGAAGATAATTTAGAAGATGAAGATAAGATGGGTTCAGGGAATATTGTTGGAGCCAAAGCTACAGATGAAAATCTCAAAGTTTGATGAATATTGCAGAAATTGAATGAAGGGTTTTTTTGTTTGAAGCAGACAACAAGAAAGTAGATCTATTCGGGGCATGTAAGCTTTTGCCATCAAATTGCTATTTGGGGGTTGTAAGGAGATATTTCAAATTCAGGCTTGTAAAGTTTGCTATAAAGCTGCTATTTGGGGGGTTATTTGAACATGGCAAAGTTTCTGTTTGTTTCAATTAGAGCATGTGGAGAAGGCATTAACCTTACAGATTCTCAGTAGATGCCAGATCCTATATAGTTTAACAACATATTCAAGGGAGATGTTTCTTTGATTATAGCACTGAATTGCGTAGCACTGCTAGGATGGCATTATTCAGTACATCAACCTATTCTGAAATGAAGATAGTTCTTTCAGATCAAGAGGAGAATGAACTATCCCTAGTGCACAAGTTTCTGTGCTAGATCATCTGAGGTAGATGCTTTTAAAACCAAGGAAAAAGGAAGACAAGTTTGAATTATTCAAGAGCCCTGATTTAGATCCACGGGTGAGAGAAGAGCTTATAGAGCTTGTTGAAGCCAAGGAAACCAGTGTTGCATACATGTTAGGACATTCACATATGAAAGTCAAAAAGTCATCCTCCATATTGAAGAAATTTGCCATTGGTATTGCTTACACTTTTCTCCTTAAGAACAACAGAGGTCCTGGTGTTGCTTTCAGCAGTTCTCACACTTCTCTCATCGAGAGCCATGATGTTGTAGACTTGAAAAATTTTACTTGAAGACATCGGCATTATAAAATTGTGGCCTCAAAGCATGCATTGCACTTCAACAGGCCTGAAAATGAACATAGTTGAAGTCCATAAGTGTGACTGGATAAAGCTTGGGTTTTTACAGTTGATAGAAGAAAAGCCAAACATTCATCCTTTTCCCGCAGGTCTGTTTGTTTCAGTGGCAATTTGACAATGTAAATGTTGTATCCACAGAATCATCCCCCTTGAAGCTGCAGAAGACACCTGGCAATGACAAAATTGGCAATCCAGAACCACCTGACAGCAGTTAGACAAAGGTGGCAGAGACGTCCTATACTTCAGGAAATGGTTGGAGCACCTTTTCTCCAACTGCCTATACAGCATCAACAACCTTCAGCAATTCGGGACAACCAAGCCAGATGCTAGTTTTAGTTTACAGTTAATTTGTTGTATTGTTTGTTATGGGAGACAATCTGCTACAGGTGTCAACTATTGTAACTGATTTTCTATTTTTAGAAAGCAGAAGTTAGAGCCCGAATCTTTGAAGGCTAGGGGGATTTTTTATTATATATACATTTGTAAAAGATAGAATGGGGGTTCGACTGGGCTGTGAGGAGAGAGTCAGACCTGTGTGAGAGGTCTCTACCTGGCGTTTTATTTTTCATTGCTGGACTGTGGGTCATGTACGACCAGAGAACCTTTTTCTTCTCTGTAGCTTTTAGATGATCAATTCAGAGATGTGCAAGTTGTTCACGAGATTCTTGTGTAGAGATATTGGTGATGTTTTTCCTCTTTGTTAATGTATTTCCAGTCTTCTTTACAATTTGTTTTCATTTCTTATTACCAGAAGGAAAGTAATAGGAGCAGAATTTATTATTAGATACTCTACCTCTCAGCTTGTGGTGATCTTTATGTTCATCTTCTAAAGGCTAGTTCAGGAATTCTTAACTGCTCCTGTGCCTGGTTTTCTCCTCACCTATTTCTTGCTCTAATCCACGCCATTAAAAATTAAATCAATCCAATGTTTCTGCTACCTTTCCCTGTGTAACAGTCTTGTCCAGATCTGAGATGTGAATCACTTTTAATCGCAGACCCCATTTTCCCAATGGCTCCCCTTATTGTCCCAAACTAACCATCTCAAAATCAAAAACTCTATATTTTCCTTGCTTTTATAGCTAGCCTAACATCAGTCCTATTGCAAACAAAGTTAAATCTAAAAGAGAGATCCCTCTCTGAGTCTTGGAGGGCTAGATCCAAGACTCGAAGCGGTTTGAGGTTACCTCTATGTTTGCCTCAGCATCCTTAGGCAAATTACAGAGTGCTAACAGGAGCCAAATACTGCGAGTATTTCTGCAATCTTGAAAGTGGAAGGGAGTCGATGTTCTTGTTTTTAATTCCATCCAATTGCTCACAACTTGGGAAAGCTAGATCGACTTAAACATTGATACTAGCATTTCAAGAATATTCTTTCGTTGTTTCTCTCTCACACATTTTAACAATTAGACAAAGCCAATAGCGATTTCAGAAAATTCAACAGAGATGCAAGCTATGTTGAAATAATCGATGCTTGAATCATTGATGTTCTACTAGTTGAGTGAAAGATGGTCCAGTGATGATATGGAAAAACGATACCTCCTACATGAGCTTTTCAGCAAGCATCGTGATTCGCCCATTCGTAACAAAAGAGAATTCCATGAGGAAAGGGTATCGAATTCCGTAGACTGCACATTTATGATTTGGTGTGTCAATAGTTTGTTTGTTTGAGTTTCTTATTTGTGATGTGTTGTTGTTGTACATTTTGATTGGGAGCTAGTAATTAGTAGAAAAATTTTAAACTGGTTATGTATGTTATATTTATCCAAAACTAACTATAGAACATGGTAATATAACTTAAGTTGGTGTGTGCGAAATTCCCGAACTTGCCACAAGATGGTCACTAGTTTGGTTATGTCTATAACATGTTATAAAATTGATGGGGTTTGTGAAGCCAATCAGTTATAGGTTATTTTTATTTAAGAGGTCAAGTTGCTTGATCAAATTTTGAATACATTATGTATCCAAAGTACTCTCCTACAAACTGATAGATAGCCAAAGCGAAATATTCGACAGATGGAAGTATTGCCATAGAGTGGTTCATTACTTGACAAATTTTATCGCAGAAGCCCCGATGAGCCGAGTCTGTCAATATTGTTGATCTTGCAAGTTCGTTAATGATGGTAAGAGGTGTTTATGTTTTAAATGAATGAAATGGGAAGCTCGAGAGTGTGAATAAGAGAAGAGCGAAAACTGGGAAGTTCAAAGTGAGTGTAATTGTTGAGGAAGACAAGTCAGACTATATGACTTATATAAATGCAGTTTGTGTCATAAGTTTTGTAAAGAGCATTATGTAATTGTGATCAATGTTGTAATGAGTGTAATGTAAGCATTAAAGGAGGGTGTTGGAAGTAATTCTTACATTAGTGATCGGTTTGTTGTGGTTGTTGAGAGATTCTCTCAACCACTGTATCCAAGTTTAGAATAAGTTGGATCTCACAACAAGAATGTAAATGTATTTATATTGTACAAATATATAATGGAAAACAAGGTTTTTATGTGCAATTGTATTTTCTAAGTGAATTAAAAACAATGTAACTCATGAAAATCAGGGTCAAGCATGGTCTCACTTCACCAGTAATTGGGGCCAAGAGATTCTCTTCTTCACTATATATTATTTGAGGTAACCAAATGCTCCTATGTTGTCTTTGAACCCTCTCTTCTATTATCTGGAATCTACCACTACACGGCTGAGATATCGCCACTTTAGTTCTTAGTTGCAAGTTGCAACTAGAATAATTTGTGGCGCACATGGACGGATGAGGTGATGATAAAAATCACTTATCTTCTACTCATGGAAGCCCCAGGTAAATTTTCCAATGTTGGGGAGCATTGAAGAAGATGAAAATAAAGGGCTCCTGCAACTGCATAATTATCCTTGCTTGTTTCTACCTTTCACTCTGCTCTGCTGCTTTTAATGTTGATCATGGTTAAATGCTCTGTTTCTTCCCATATCCCTTGTGTGTTGTTGCCATGTTTTATGTATTTATTGTCATGTTTCTCATATTTATTCGCTCCAAATAGATGCAACAAAAATGGGTAGGTAAAAATTTTATCAACCTATATTTTTATTGTCTTTTATAAATCAGTTAAAATTAGGATATATGATAAACAATGGTTTATGTAAATATTGTTGGTCATTTTATTTTTTTGTTTGTGTGTGAATATTATACTACTTTTGTAATGATCTAAATTAGCATATCTCATCAATAATAGATGGTGAATATTGATAGGGATCACCATCTCTCAATGGGTAACAGTATAGGCATTTCTCATTCACCAATCAAACATCTCTCATCTCACAACTTGTATAGACATTTCTCATTCATCAACCAAACATCTCTCATATGTCAACAATATTGGCAAAGACATCGCTAATCTCATAATAAAATCTTTAATCCCATAATTAAGAGTGGAACATCTAAATTATTGAACTGAGGAGATTAAAAGAAGACACAACTATTGGATGCATCCTCGTCATTCAATCTTGCACCTTCCCTCCTATTTCCAAAATACAGTAATAATTATGCTTAGCACCTCCACTCATTGAAGGACCGGCTACAATGGGTGTTGTAGCCTTATGCAAAAATGGTAGCTAGATTGGAAATGACAGCAACCACAAATGCGATGACTAAAACGAGGGTTGTAGCCTTATGCAGAAATGGTAGCTAGATTGGCAATGACAACATTCATGAGTGCAATGACTAAAACGGGTGTTGTAGCCTTATGCAGAAATGGTAGCTATATTGGCAATGACAGTAGCCACATATGAAATGACTAAAACGGGTGATGTAGCCTTATGCAAAAATGGTAGTTAGATTGGCAATGACAACAACCATAGATGTAATGACTAAAACAAGAAAAAAACTAGGCTTGCACAACAATATAACAACCATCGACCATGATCCATTCATATTATTTTCTATAAAAACCCATTAGACGTTTGTATATGCAAAAAAACTAACTTGGAATAGAATTATGAAGATGTCTTTATAGGTTTGGTGGTGTATAGGTACGGGGCTACACCTTGTTGACCAATATCTTATCACGTTCATTCATAAAGGGGTTTTTAAATTAGGAACAATAACATCAATATATTGTAGATATTGGGGGTGTGGGGTATAGGGGGTTTTATAGGTATTATGGAGTATAAAAAGGGACATTTAGTAAAAATAAGAGATTTTTTTTGGAAATGTATAATGGGAGGAGAGTTCAACAAAAATATTTTGGAAAATATTTATCAATATCCAGTAAAATCAAGGATATTCTTTAGTGAAATAAAAAATGTTCTTTAATATACCATGAACACAAAAAAAATATGCCATGAACATGCTATGTCACAATTTCAATCAATAACCTCCTCTTGTGTATACGAACTTTAGGGGGTTGGAAAGCATTTTATTCTTTTCAAAACAGGTGTAGAGAGGCAGAGCTATGGGACTGGAAAACCACTTTAACTCTCTTTGGACTTCTAATGATTCCGGTGATCCTCTACGGTTGTGAACTATGGGCCAGTAGCACAAACGATATGCACTGGAAACAAATTGAGAAAATTCAGAAGCGGTTGATTACAAACAAATTCAAAATTAAAAGTGCAGTTCCTTATGCTATCATGTTGAGTGAAATAGGGGGCGCCCTTATTGAAGCAATTGCTATGGTGTGAGTCATAAGGTATTTGAAAAAAAATGAGCAAATGGAAGAGGGTAGATGGCCTAAGGTTGTGTTTAGTGACAGATTGTGCAAAAGAAAGAAAACTTGGATGAGGCAAAATAACAAATGGTTTGGTAAATGGGGCATTTGCTTGAGCATGTGTCCTACAAATAGTAAAGAGATAAAAACTTTTGTTATGGATAAGTTCCACAAACGTACTTGGGAGAAAGAGCTAGGGAGAAAGAAGAAGTACTACATTGAAGAGTTTAACCCCACTCATAACCATCAGCAAAAGGTGTACATAGGGGCCAATATTTCTTGGAGATCTAAAATTCTTATTGCTCAATTAAGGACTAATTCTCATCAACTCCGTTGTGAAACAGGGCACTGGAAAAGGCCAAAAGAAAGGTGGGAAGAAAGAGTATGTATTTTGCCAATATTTCTTGGAGATCTAAAATTCTTATTGCTCAATTAAGGACTAATTCTCATCAACTCCGTTGTGAAACAGGGCACTCGAAAAGGCCAAAAGAAAGGTGGGAAGAAAGAGTATGTATTTTGTGCTCTCCGGAAAAGTGGAAACAGAAAAACATTTCATTTTAAAATGTAAGGCACTTAAAGACAACAAGGAAAATTATGCAGGTATTTTGGCAACTAATTTTTGGGATAATCTATTCAACAAAGAGTTTGTTGAGAAGTTGGGAGCGATTATTGTAAAACTTCACAGGAAAAGGGCCGAATACAAAAGCCAGATAGCCTCGTGAACGTTAAAAATACCTTCTTTCTTACGATATGCAGTTGGGTCCAGGACATAAATGCTTGTTACAAGTGTGATTGACTCAGTATCTGTGGCAGTGCTCGATGAGGAGATTCAGTGTACGGTTGAATCAAACCCTACTGTCAAACCATCGCACAGAGGAGGCCGTAGAAGTGTGCGTATTTTGGATCTGAGAATTATTTGGCGCGTGGAGCAGACGTGCTCCCAGATCCTGGGCAGAGGAACTCATAGATCTATTGTCTTCAATGAGGACGTAGAGTACAGTCCTTCCCGTCGTTTGGCACGGCCGTGAGGGTAGAAATAACTGCTAGGACCAGCGCGGAGGAGGACGTCATGGCAGAGCGGAGTCCATAGATCCGCACGTGAAGGACGATTCGATGAGGATTTTGAACGATCTCGGAGATCTCTCAGAATTTCTCGCTGGGCGCAGCAGGGTTGCTTGCCCTGGGCGAATTTCTCGCTGGGCGCAGCAGGGTTGCTTGCCCTGGGCGAATTTCTCGCTGGGCGCCGCGGGGCTGCTTGGCTGCGCGTGGCCAGGGATTGCATCCACTTGGCCACTCTTTTAACTTATGGGTGTCCATGCTTCTTGAGCAGATTTTACCAAGTTGGTTTCCTCTTAAGGCTTGTGATATTGAGTCGTCTGGAATTTGTATTTTCCCGTCGAGCTTCTGACTTTGGAAATAATGCCATTTGATTAAATGCAAATGTTCTTGCACTCTAAGCAAAGAAAACCATTGTTATATCATGTTTCTTGGTTTGATAGGAAAACCATTGTTGCATTATGTTTCTTGTTTTGATCGGTGTTAAAGCAAATTATGAGCAGCAAGACTATTGTTATAACCTAATTTTCTTGTGCTATAATATCAGATCAGAAAACAGAGGACCCACAAACATACACAACAAACTAGAGACACTATGCCTTAGGCATCGAGATGAACACACAAAACACATTGACCTTTGGCATTAGATATCGGCTATAGCTGACCA
>ML801967.1:14215-31470 GCA_009831015.1 Picea engelmannii | reverse complement strand
GATTGGTACCTGGTGATACCCAGACTTCAAGTCGATCTTGCTGAAATATTTTTCCCCCTTGAGTTGGTCCAGAAGGTCATCAATCTGTGGGATCAGGTACCTATTCCGGACAATGATCTTGTTCAGTGCCCGATAGTCAATGTAGAGTCTCCAAGTCCCATCCTTCTTCTGCACCAATACGATCGGGCTCCCACAGGGCGATGAACTCGGTCGGATGTGACCTTTCTACAATAGCTCCTGAATCTGCCTCTTGATTTCGTCATTCTCTAGGACAGAGTGTCGGTAGATGGGTTCATTGGGCAGCGGTGCACCTGGGGTCAGATCGATGGGGTGCTTGACCTGGCAGTGTAGAGGCACCCCTGCGGGGGAGGTGAAGATGTCCTCGTACTTCTCCACGACCTTATCCATCTGTTGTTTTCGTGTAGCGGGGCCTTGTCTGGAGGTCATGGCCACAGTCTTCCTCTTTCCCTAAGGGTGGATCATCAGGAAAACAAATTTCATGGTTTTGGAAATGAGCTTACTGCATTGTTTTGCAGTAACCAAGGAGATGCTGGTAGGCGATGCTATCTCCGGTATCCTGTACAGCTTATTGTCCAAAGTGATAATAACAGCACGAGGCCTGGACTCATACACAACATGTCACTTCCACAAGTATGGTTGGCCTAATAATACATCAGAAACATCAAGAGGAGCAATGTCACATAATACCTCATCCGTGAAGGGCTTGATGATGTAGGGAAGGTGACATTGTTGACTGACACGGAGGTCCCATCCTTGGTGCAACCACCTGATGGTGTATGGTTGTGGGTGTGTTGTGGTCGGCAAGCCCAACCGCTTCACAACCTCCATCGAGATGAGGTTCTTCTAGCTCCCGCTGTCGACAATGAACTGCAACGGGGAACCCTTTACCCACATCTTGGAATGGAAGAGATGCTCTGCCTCCTCTGGATCTTCTAGTTGATCCTTCTGGATCTTCGTGGTGGCAACGGTGGCGTTTGGCTCCGCATCGATAATCTTCTTCCCCCTGTCATTCCCTTTGTCAGGTTTTGATTCAGAGTCGGAGCATGCATCTGATTCAGAAGCCTTCAACTCGTTTACCAATGAGTGCTTGGCCCGACACTCACTTGTGTTGTGAGTGGAGCTCTTATGGAACTCACACCACTTCCCCGTGTCCTTTTTTGTCTTCGTGGTATTGTTCTTTGCTTATGGCTTTGGCGGGTTGTCCTGGGCTGCCCCACCTTGGCTTGGTCCTTTGTTCTGTGGTTTGGGAGTACCTTTCCCTTGCTTCTGATTTGCAGACCCAGAGTCTCGCTTCTTTTGTTTGAACTTCTGCTCAATCTTGGCAGCATATCGGTATGCCACACCAAGTGAGGTGATGTCGAGGAACTCCATTTCCTTCTGAATGTATTTGTGCAGACAACTACGGTACTTTAACACCAAATGTTTCTCTAAATCTTTGATACCCAACTTTGTGCGTAGGGTATGAAACAGATTCGTCATCTCATGCACATCTTGGTCCCTTTGTTGTCGTAACGTAGTCCATTGTATGTATTTGTCCTCATAGCTCCCCATGGGATAATATTGTTCCTTGATGGCGTCTCGGAAAGAATTCCAAGTGGGTGCGGCCGAGAACAAAGAGGGTTCTCCCTCATCCTCTTGCTCTGAGTAGGTTTCCCACCAGTCCTTGACATGGGGGGCGGCTTTGAGGAGTGCGAAAATAATCTTTTCTTGGTCGAAAAAGTCATGAACCGAGAAATATCCTTCTAACAGATTCAACCATCTATCTATGGCATCTGCATCTATTTGGATGTCAAATATGGGAATGTCAAAGTTTACTTGTACCTTAAAAGGAGTGGCACCTCCATAGTGGCTTCTGGATGAAGATGCGCCGCCAGTCGGAATCCGTTGAAGAATCTGGGCAAAGTTGTCCATCATCGCGTTCCTTTGTTTCTCAAGGGCCTCCTCAAGCAACATTTTGATAGGATCTCCTGCTCCCTCATATTTATTTTCTTCCCCCATGGGCAATCATCATGGTTTGCGAGGGTGATCTTGCAAAGGTTCAACCAGATCGAGCCCCAACTCCTTATACCTCGATCTCGTTGGGGACATGCAAAGAAGGATCGAGAATGAGCAGACCGCTCTGATACCACTGATCCGGATTTATGTAGGAACACAATGAAATGCAAAAATATACATAAACACATAGATGCAATGGAAATAAGACTTCATTAAATTAATAACAAATGACTGAAATATGCTTACAGACAGAATGGAAATAAACTAGCTAGGGCGCTGGTAGCTTATCTCTAAGAAGAGATGTGGTGGCTACTGGCCTCTGAACTGTGTCACAATGAGGCTCGAAGGCCTATTATTATTGAGAAACAATAGAAAACCCTAAACATCCAAAGACCTAACCCTAGGAGATGAAACGCCAAGACTATGGGCCCCGTTTGGGTAAGTTGGTACATCAACTTCCCGGGGACGTAACTTTGGCATACGATCTTCGTTTGACGTGTTCTATACCTCGTTAGAAAGATCTATCCGAGGAATACAACTTTTGGGTGAGAAACATGATATAAGTTTAATGTTGTTCCCCGTTTTCCCAAAAAAACGTCGTTTAAGGCCTCAAAATGGCTCCAGAAGTTCAGAACCCGAAAAACTACTAAAAATAGTAAATTGTGCGGAAACTGAAAAAATGAAAGAAGCAATGGTGGGGGTCCAAGTGGAATAGGTGGGTGGCCACCAATATCCACCTGGATCAATGGAGGAATAGCCAACATAACAAAAGAGTAGAGGTTTTAGAATGCAAGTGATATTTTCTAGTTTTCTTTAATAAATTATGCCGCAAAAATGAGTCTTGAGTTATCTAATTATTCACTCATGGGGAACTCACCATGGGTGTCATATTGCTATATGATGTGCAGGTTGTTTCTGGAATCAATTTTTCTTCTTATGATAGCTTCATTGTTTCTCGTTCTACCCTTGGCATTTCAATGGTCTATGGCATATAGTGAAGGAGCTATATCTACATTATAATTGTCTAAAGTTGAAAAATTAGAAAAAAGACTAAAGGTTTGGAGTCATAGGTGGTTATCCAAGGCTGGATGTTTAGTTTTGACCAAGTCAGTGTTGGAGGCTATCCCGATATACTGGTTGTCCTTATCTTGGATTCCAAAAGGTATTTTCGAAAAGGTCAGGAGGCTTTGCTTTACTTATTTTGGTAGGGAAACAAGGATAAAAAGGTTATGCCATAGGTTTGGTGGGAGAGGACTGTAGTTATGAAGGCTTTAGGGGGTTGGGGGTTGAAGAACATCTTTTCATTTTCAAAAGCACTTGCTGCAAATGTTCTTGGCATTTGATAAAAACTTCTAGCCTCTAGACTAGAGTAGTATATCATAAATACATCACTCCTCTTACTACTCTACAATGGATACGGGATCCAAACAAAATTCTTCAGGTATATCTATTATATGGAAAGATGTGATAAAGGAATTTGATTTAATTGGGAATAGCCTGCTCTAGAGGGTCGATTCTGGTAGGTTGGTTTGTCTTGGTTTGGATCTGTGGGCTGGTAGCAAGCGGGGACACATTTTAAATGTTGGGACTTGGATTAGATTGGAACATGGTGGTTTATTCAATTTAGCGCAGGCCAGGGACCCCACACAAACTACAATTTGGCATCAAGGTTGGATGTTGGGGCAGAGGCTAGGACTCCTCGATGAGGATCACATCCACTGGGACAAATATGTACAAGCTCTAAGGGAAGCCTTTATTTGACTAGTTGATAAAGAAGATGAATTACTTTGGGATGGCAATGGGGGCGAAGAATATACTCATAGAGCAAGTTATATTAAATTAAGTGTGGATGTACAACAGAGAGAATCCCTTTAGTGGTGGAGGAAGCTCTGGAAACAACATTTCCCAGCGAAAGGGAATCTTTTGGTTTGGTCAATTCTGGAAAACAAACTACCAACTTGGGATAATTTACAAAAGCGAAAATTCAATGGGTTGGGTCGGTGTGCTCTCTACAAAGAACAATTGGAATATGTGGATCATATTTTCTTACATTGTTCCTATGCTAGGGTAGTTTGGGCTATTTCCAGGAATTTGAAAACCACACTGAGGTGTTGGCAGGGAAACTCATTTGAGGTGACATTACAGGTGTGGATGTGTGAGAGGGGGAGTGTTGAGATCGAGGCTTTTTCCTTTAATCCTAGCTTGGGGAATCTAGATTGCACGGAACTGAGCTATTTTCATGATGAATACTTACCAACCGCTAGAGTCGTTGTCAATAGTATTGGGATCATGGATTCCTTGTATTTCTTGGGTGGGGAGTGTCTCGAACATCCTAGATCTGTCAGGGAAGAAATCTTTGACAACTCCAAGTCGTGGGGGTATTTCGACAAGGCAGCTTCAGTCGATCATCTCTTGTGTCGGGGGGGTGGATGCCTCTATTTATCCAGTTCACATATTTACACACTCAAAGTGGGATTGGGGGAAGGCACACACAATTACTTAGAATTAATGGCTTTAAAACTCTTATTATTATTTGTTGTGGAGCAGGGCTATCAGACATTACAAGTTTTTGGTGATTCCTTAATAATCATCAACTGGAAAAATGGTGTCCATAGATGCCACATATATCAACTTGTTTTGATATTAGAGGATGTGATTTGTATAAAAAAATAAATTGACTCCATTTATTTTACCCATATTTACAAGGAGTGGAACCAGCTGGTCGACGAGCTTTCCAAAGAAGTCGCGCAGCTAGCATATGGACAATGGAACATTGAAGAACAGTCAACAATGGGAACCCACGGCTTCTATCATAGGCCTTTTCATGAAATTTAGGATATTTTATCACCTTGGTTTATTTTGAAGGGACACAAATTATTCTGTAAATATTGGGTTGTATGTATGTTTCTTGATACTTACTGTTCACTAGTGGGATACACCCACTTTTTTGGGGGCAAAATTTTAGCAGAAATTTTTACTTTGGGACTAAATATATGACATTCAATATGGATTTTTATATTGGATGTAATGATGCCTTGTGTATGAATCATTAGATCAGGACTACAAACTTGTTGGATAATATATACAAGGATATTTCTAATGGCTTGTATATATCTGTGTATGTAATTTTGTTATAATATAATGAAATTATGAATTTTTCCGAGGAAAAAAAAAACTGTCTAACGTCAACAACATCATCATGCTAGTAGCTTTTGCTGCATATTTGTTCTTCCTATTGTTGTAACTTGGATTATGGGAAAACCCATGGACTTGGATTGTCATATTTTGGAGACTGTTACCCTACTTGCCATTGTACTAATAATAGCATATATGTTACAGGTTTGGTCTTGTCACTTGCCATTGTAGTAATAATAGCATATATGTTATAGGTTTGGTCTTGTCACCATTATCATGTGGATGATACCATATGGAAATGCATAATAATAGCATATATGTTACAGGTTTGGTCTTGTCACTTGCCATTGTACTAATAATAGCAAATATGTTACATGTTTGGTCTTGTCACCATTATCATGTGGATGATACCATATGGCAATGCATATTATATCCTAGAAACGTATTTCCTTACTCATTTTCCTTGAGTAAAAATATACAAATAGGGACTCAACTCATTGATCTTACCCCAAATTTATGAAGTACTCAAGGGTCAAGATAGTTGTATGTTTATTTTTTGTTATAGTATTTAAATAAAATATTTACTCTTCTCTTAATTATATCACATGATTCTTGTACATGATGGAACCTGGAATTACATGGAGGTGCTAGTAACGGGTTGCAAACGATGCACAAAAAGGTTACAAGGATTTTCTCGAAGGGATTATCAATATCTTAATCAAATGATTTTCTATATGGGTTTCTAAATTTTTGATACTATTTAATACATTTAATACATTGTCTACAGGTCACCATAATCATTATCATAACGTTGTAAACACTCTAATCCTAGAAAAAGTGTTGTGGCACAAACAAAGTTTTGTTTGTGACACAAACAATTCCCACAGGAAAGTTCTACCCATCCAAATATCTCATTAACATTGTTGGAAATTGTAATTACAAGTCGGTGAGATCTTCACGTCGCCGTCGATTTGTCTATCAGTCAAAATCTGTCAGTAGTCAAAATTCCAGTCAAACAATCTGACAAGTCTGCAAGTGCAAAGTCGCATACTTACTCAAAAGTAAGTCGACAAGCAGGAGAACTATAAATGAAGCCAAATTTTATCTTCTCGAATTAAATTAAGTGGTTGAAGAGTCAGTCGTAATTATAGTTGAGTTAAATGTTGAGTCGGTCTTAGCTTCTGAAGGAAGTTTATATAAGTCTGAGTTTCTTAGTTAGAAAAGATAAATAGATAGAGACATAGAGAAAAGGAGAGAGGGATGCAGAGAAGTAGTTCAAGAACCAGGAAAAACTGAAGAGTTGAAAAAAGAAGTATCAGAGACGAAGCTCATTTTGTCACTGTATTTTGTAATCCGAGCGCACTACGTCGAAGTTCATTAATATCAAATATTTTGTGTTTTTTACAAGTTTTTGTGTTATTTCCCTGTTATATTCTGCATTCGTAAATCATTCTATTTAGTGTGTGTATTCACAATGCGCAACAATCTGGCAGTCTGTGCACTACGCAGTGATCTTGGGAACTTTGTCGCATAGCCTGTTTGGTGCATAGTATTTTAAATTGCATTGCGCAGAGTAAACTGCACGCATTCCCCTTTACCCTTCAATTTGGTATCATAGCAGGTTCTACCAGAACGAGTTTGTTAGAGGAGAAGTTCTGTTAAAAAAATGGCTTCTACCTCAAATCTGCAACCTCCCACTTTTACAGGAAAGAACTATGAGATGTGGTCCTTGACCATGAAGTCTTTGTTCCGAGGTCAATATGTATGGGATATAGTAAAAAATGGTTATGTTGAACTAGCAGATCAGGCAACATATAACGTCCTCACACAAGCTGAGAAAGATGTCTTGAAAGAACAAAGAAAGGAGGATGGAAAGGCGTTTTTTTATATACATCAAGCCATGTGTAGCAACCTTTTTGTTACCATACTTCGCGGAAATATAAAACTCACTCTCAGATTATAAAACAACATCCATTTAATCAATGAAACACATTTAGAGCTCAGAGTAAGTCTAAAAATTATTGCTATCATAATTTTAAACATGGCATTAGCATTAATTCATATGCACAATAGAATACATGATAATTATAAATACACAGACATGCATAAACATAAATTAAAACATCATTTGGTACTTATCTTGGAAACAATAGTAGTTCCACCAACCAGGTCCAGGCCTTCCACGAACCTCCCAGCCTTAGACCACACTGCTCATCAGCTCAACAGTGGGTCACCCCCGAGATGGGACTAAGCTCCATCCCAAGGCAAGGAATCCTAGACTAGGCTGAGGTTACAGGGAAAACACACAGTCACAAGGAAGGAATTCTCTCCCAGGAACCACTCATTCTCACTGCCCACAAACTCTCCTTCCCCACATGCCTGCTCCACCCCAGGAGTATACACCTTCTCTGTCACCTAGACAGTCCTCCGGCTGCTAACCTCCCTTGTCTTGGGTTTTAGAAATAGGTCGGACCGGAAGTCTTTGAGCTCTATGGTGGCTACATGGTTCCTTCTAGGAGTTCTCTCCTTCCTCTGCGCACTCTCTCACCTAGAGAGAATCGCTCACAGGCCAACAAACTATTCTTCCAACCTCAATCACCTCTCTCACCTAGAGAGAGTGTTGTACAACTGGCCAACACGCCCCACACAGTCCATCATTGCGTGGCCACAACAATCGATAGGGAAAACAAACATGGGCTTTCCAACAGGTTCAACAATGGTGGATGGTTTCATGGATGTGGCTTCAGGAAAGACTCCATGCATAGGCTCGATGCTCAGACAGAGGATGCTTCGGATTTTCAGAAATTAACACCAGTTATTATGAATCAACACACAAACTTTTCTTGTTCAGAGGGCGTACGGGGTTTCTTGCAGAGGTCGAACTGGTCATACTCGTCAGAAGATTGGATCGAATGGAGAAGAACCCCCATCATGGCTCATCTCAGCCCTTTATTTTCATGGGCCAGGGTTGACATTTGTCACCCATGCAACTGCATGTGTTCCTTCAGCATGTGTTCCTTTCATTTGGAAGTTTCTTGTCCTTCCAAAAGAACTCAGGATAAGACATATTATTCACATGTCTTTTGGAATAATATTAAATTGTTATTCCCAAGGCTTAAGCCCCCTAGGATTAACACTTAGCCCCTTCTCTCACCTTCCAACCCCTAATCCCTTGCCCTCTCTATGGATGCTTAGTCCCCCATCAATGATTCATCGTGTCGGCCTGCACGCGATGGTGTTTATATTTTATTAATGTGTTGCATACATACAAGTACAAAATCAGGCCCTTGGCCTACATCCCTTAGGCTCTCTAGCCTAAAAATCACATAAGCCCATTAGCTTATACAAACTTGGCTCACCAACCTATAACACATATTTACAATTCATTTCATAAACCAGATTTACAAAGGGATCAGCCTTGGGGACACTACAATCCCCCTCCCCTTATTTCTGCACTGTCCTCAGTGCAACCTTACACTATCTCTGCAAGCTTTTCAAAATTTTCAAAAAGATGCGGGTACTCTGCCCTCATAACATCTTCATGCTCCCATGTCACGTCCTCAGGACCATACCAGGTCCACTGGACCTTTACAAGCTCTATGGCTCGATTCTGGAGCTATTTTCTTTTCCTGTCCAATATGCGCACAGGATGCACTTGCAGGGCACCTTCTAGTTCCACCTGACTCACATTCCAATCGATAACATGATTATCATCAGGTATATATCTCTTAAGCAGTGAAACATGAAACATGTTATGTACAATCATAGATGCAGGTAATGCAAGCATGTATGCAACTGGCCCAATCCTTTCCAGGATCTCAAATGGCCCACAAAATCTTGCCGCCAACTTGGCGCAACTTCCCAACTTTAGGGAACTCCTGTTAGTTTTTACTTTCGGGAAAACATGATCACCCACTTTGTATTCTCTGTGGGTTCTATTCTTATCAACATAACTCTTCTGCTTGTCCTGGGCAGCTTTCAAATTCTATTTAATTCTTATCATTTGGTCTTCCATCTCTTTGAGCAGCTCAAGCCCAACTATTGCTCTATCAGCTGGATTATCCTATCTCACTGGAGTGTTGCACTTTCTTCCATAAAGTGATTCAAATGGGATCATCTTCAACGATGCGTGATACCCATTATTGTAGGTGAATTCTACCAAATACAGGTAGTCTTTCCATCTTGATGGTTTATCCATCACATACATTCTCAACTTGTCTTCTATTACTCTGTTCACCCTCTCTGTCTGTCCATCAGACTCAGGATGATACGCTGTACTAAAGTTCAGATTCATTTTGAATCCTTTGAACAGTCCTTTCCATAAATTCGAGGTGAATTTTGGGTCCCTATCAGACACAATCGTCTTAGTAATTCCGTGCAAGCGTGCCACTTCTTCTAAGAAGATACCAACAACATCTACTGCCATGTGAGTGGTTTTCAGTGGAATAAAATGGGCAGATTTTGTAAGCTTGTCCACCACCACCATGATTGAATCATGTTGCTTGCTTGTTCTGGGTAATCTCGTTATAAAATCCATCGTCACCACTTCCCACTTCCCACTTCCACTCAGGAATGGGTAAAGGCTGCAGCAATCCTTCTAGGTGCCTATGCTCAGCCTTAACTTTTTGGCACTCCATAGATCTGGCGATGTATTCAATGATCTCTCTCTTCATACCTGGCCAAAAATAATGGCTTTTGACTGCTGCTACAGTCTTCTGATAACCAGGATGTCTGACATACATCACATTATGCATTTCTTTTAGAATTGCCAGCTTCAATTCTTGGACATTGGGTATGTACACTCTATTTTTATACAGAAGTAAGTCATCAGCTTCCAAGGTGTAACTTTCCTTGGTCTGTGGTCTCTCATGCTGTTGTAGCTTTGCTACCAAATCTCTGAACTGCAAATCAACATTTACAGCTTCCAGAACTCTATCCCTGATATCAGTCCTGTACATGCTAATGGTTGTAGCATGTAATTCATGCACTTTTCTACTGAGTGCATCAACCAACTTGTTTTCCTTACCCTTGATATGCTTGATATCAAAGTCATATTCGCACAGAAACTCCAGCCATCTAGTTTTCCTGACATTTAAAGTCGGTTGATCAAATAAATGCTTCAAACCATTGTGGTCTGTTTTCAATTCGAATCTCCTTCCCATGAGGTAATGTGTCCATTTCCTCAACGCGTGGATGATTGCTGCCAGTTCCAAATCGTGAGTGGTATAATTCCTTTCATGCTCTTTCAGCTTCCTGGACTCATAACCGATTACAAATCCCTCTTGGTTGAGAACTCCTCCCAACCCCTCCTTACACGCATCTGTGCACACCACGAAATCCATATTTGGATTGCAATCCTCATGATTGGAGCGTTGGTTAACAACTGCTTCAATCATTGGAAACTGTTCTCACACTCTTCAGTCCACTGAAACTTCTTCTCCTTCCTTTGCAATGAAGTAATAGGGTGAGCTAACTTTGAGAACCCTGCTATAAACCTTCTGTAATAGCCTGCCATACCCATAAAAGATCTAACTTTTGCCACATTCCTTGGTGCTGACCATTCTTGGATGGCCTCAACCTTTTCAGGATCCACAACAATCCCTTCTTCTGAAATAATATGTCCCAAGTAATGGATCTGCCTTTGATAAAATGAGCATTTGCTCATCTTGGCATACAACTGGTGTTCTCTCAACACTTGCAAAACCATTCTCAAGTGTTGTTCATGCTCTTCCTCCGAATTGGAATACACCAAGATGTCATCTAGGAAGACTATGACAAACTTGTCTAAATAGTCTCTAAATACACCATTCATTAAGCACATGAAAACAACAGGTGTGTTTGTCAGTCCAAACGACACCACTATGAATTCATAATGACCATACCTTGTTCTAAAGGTGGTCTTGTTGATGTCCTCATCCTTTATTCTTACCTCGTGACATCCCGATCTGAGATCTATCTTCGAAAATATTTGTGCACCCTTCAACTGATCGAAAAGATCATCAATCCTTGGCAAAGGATACTTGTTCTTGACAGTTACCTTATTCAACTACCGGAAATCAATGCACAGCCTCAACGTCCCATCTTTCTTCTTCACGAATAGGATCGGGGCACCCCAAGGTGACACGCTTGGGCAAATGTACCCCTTCCTCAAAATCTCTTCAAGATGAAATTGCAACTCTTTCAGCTCTGGCGTACTCATTCTATAAGGAGCCTTTGAAACTAGACCTGCTCCAGGCATCAAATTTATAGAAAAATCGATGTCCCTCTTTGGAGGTAGTCTAGGTACCTCCTGAAATACGTCTTTGAACTTTGTGAGTAACTCATGGTCTCCAATCTTTGAGACTGCATCTCTGGATGCTCCTTCCACACGAGATGCAAATAATTGACAACCCTTCCTGTAGCACTTCTTCAGCTGCATGGCTGAGATTTCTCTGACAGCCACAGCTCTGGGAATTCCTTGGACTATTTTTCGATTTCCCTCTTCGTCCAGCCATGTAAACCTCTTGTTACGACAGTCCAGGAGGGCATGGTGCTGGTCCAACCAGTCCATCCCAATTAAGCAGTCATAAGAGCCTAAAGGCAGAATATTCAATTCAGCCTTAGTGCTCAATCCTTTCATGTCCACTGAAAAGGACTTAACCAATTCAGTGACCTTCCTCTTGGTCCCTGTAGCCAACTGCACTAACCAAGACTTTTCATATTTTCTTCTTGATAAATGAAAACTTTCCACCACCCTAGGATCTACATAACTATGGCTAGCCCCTAAATCAATTAAAATAATTAGTGGTCGGTTGTTAATCATACCTT
Source organism: Picea engelmannii (assembly GCA_009831015.1). Classification (NCBI taxonomy): domain Eukaryota; kingdom Viridiplantae; phylum Streptophyta; class Pinopsida; order Pinales; family Pinaceae; genus Picea; species Picea engelmannii. Next base: position 19,512 of record ML801967.1, on the reverse strand, counting down.
CCACTTCAATCATGTGCGATTGAAATTATGCTTGCTTGTTGTCCAGGGCTTCATAGATCCTTGGCATTTTGCTGCCCATATCCTCCACTATCTTAGCTTGCTGAACATTGTGGATGGTTCTCGCTTTATCTTTTATATAGGGGTAGTCTCTGTACCTATGGTTCCCTTTACAACCCCAACACTCCATAGGTGACGGTCTAGGCATTTGCTCACTCACTTCAACCTTCCTGGGCTCTCTAAAAGATGACTGTCCCTGAGGACTGTTTCTGAAAAAGGGAGGCTCGTTTCCCTTCTGCCTTTGTTCCTTCTTAAACCTCTTCTAGTCATCCCAAGCCTTCTGAAAGGTAGGCTTTTCTCTTTGTTGTTCATGCAAGCACTTTACCCTTCTTATTGTTTCTTCCATAGTCTTAGGATCATCATATTGAATCTTATCATCGATGGAAGGTGGAAGTCCACTCAGATACCTCTGAATCTTGATAGTCTCATCTTTGATGAATGGAACATACTTCAGCAGTTCCAAGAAATTTCGTTCATACTCATCAATGGTCATGTTGCCTAGCTTGAGTTTGAAGAACTCCTCCATCTTTCTATCATAATATCTTTTGGTTAGGTATTTCTTCTCAAAATACCTCTTAAACTCCTTCCAAGTGATATCTTTCTCTCTGATGTGCTGCACTTGCACAAACTAATCCCACCACATGGATGCTTTTCCTTTTAGCTGGTACATCACAATTCTTCCTTCTGCATGAGCAGATTAGTTCTGCAGTTGGAAATATTTATTCATGCCAAGCAACCATGTCTCGACATCTTCCTCCTTCTTATGTTCTCCATCAAACATTGGAGGCTTGATCCTGTTCATCTCCCCTTTCAATTGATCCTTTCCAAATTTTCGGTGTTTTCTGGTAGGGGACAGGCTTGAACTACTGTGTGTTTCCCTGCCAAGATGCTTCGGGGAGAGAAGGTAATGTCTGCTACCACTCCTCGATCTTCTTCTCCTCTCAGGGGTTTTGACACTTCTTGATTTGCTTGTGTCACTCTCTTTTTCCAATTTCTTTTCTATTCTTTCCAGGCTCTTCAACATTTTTAAGTTGAATTCACTCGGCCGATCCCTGATTTTCATTAGCTTTCGGCTATCAGCTTGGTGAGCCTGGGCATCTTTCTGTAATTTTTCAATGAGTTTCATCATATGTCCTTCTTTATCTATCTCTTTTCCATTCCCATTAGAGTTTTTTCCTTCGACTCCCAAGTTGACATCCTTTCCTTCTCTTTCGTCCTCTGAAATGGAGGCACTCCGCACCTCTTTCATTTCCTTACTCGACGTCTATTCTTAGCTGTCCTGACACTCGTTGAAATCTGCACACACAATGTGAAATCAATCCGAAGTTTGTCAGGCCCTTAAACCTTCAAAAAAACTTACAACATTCATAAGCCAATGTGAACAAGAAAAATGTTTTGACTTCACAAAGTTTTCTGAGCTTTGTTCGGCTCTACAAATTTTGGGACTTCGGAACTTCGAAATCTCAGTCCACGAAGATCCAATAGTTAAACCTTCATAACCAAAGTCACCTTTCGCAACTCGCGATATCACGAGTTCGTGAGTCAAAGACCCTCGACTCATTTCCACCAAACGTCGATACCCGAGCTGCGATATAGGTATGGCTCCCTCCTCGCTAGTGCCTGCTACACATGATCGTAGGCTAGGGCTAAGTGCTAGCACTTCTTTGCCAACTCGAGACTTCACGAGTTGGAGTGTTGAGCGTTCATGCTCCTCCTTTGCGAATTTTGAAATCGCAAATAACTTTATTCTTCGGTCCCACAGCACATCTATCACCCTTCACCATAGTGGCACGTGGTACATTTAGGAGGGTCCATGTCACCTTCGATGATGTCATCGATTCCCACCACTCTCGCCTGTCTTCTTGGCTCACTGGCACGTGGTACACATTCATGCGCCCACGTTCATTCCAAGCACAATCCAATGGTTAGACTCCTTCCTCAGATCTACGGCACAGATCTTTTCGACATTTTGGGGTTTCGGGCATCGAGAGTTCATGCATCCCACATCTCGAACTTTCATTTTCCGAAATCCCGAATTATGGTTTACTCTTCCACTTGATCCGACGGTCAAGTCCTCTCCTACGATCTACGGTGTATATCGTTTTGGGAATCCATGTTTCACTAACTCACAATTTGCGAACACAAGGGTCTTCCTTTTTGGTTTCTCAGGTGCCGAAACATCATCCGACAGCCACGTGGTTCCCCCGATAGACGGTCCTAACGAATTTTGGAATTTCGCGTATCGCGATTTCCACGTTCTTGTGCAACTCCAAAGGGTCTTTAAACCCTATGCACATTCTCCAGATTTGATGGTCACAAGGGTTCGCCTTCCCTTCCAAACAGATCCTAAGGCTCCAACACTTCTGGTGTGGAGTCCTCTCTCCCTGTGGCCATATACCACACTGGTTGCGGTTTCACAACACCGCTATACCTCCTGAGCTTGTAAGCATGTCAAGTAACTCCTTGACACATCTGGTGCATTCCAGGGTTCGAAATCAGTCCTCCAGACACAATTTCTCCTCACACCCTTGGTCCAAAGACCACTCGATTGGCCCATCTAGGCTCAACGTCGAAACCTTGGCTCTGATACCAAATTGTAGCAACCTTTCTGTTACCATACTTCGCAGAAATATAACACTCACTCTCAGATTATAAAACAACATGCATTTAAACAATGAAACACATTTAGAGCTCAGAGTAAGTCTAAAAATTACTACTATCATAATTTTAAACATGGCATTAACATTAATTCATATGCATAGCAGAATACATGATAATTATAAATACACAGACATGCAGAAACATAAATTAAAACATCATCTGGTACTTATATTGGAAACAATAGTAGTTCCACCAACCAGGTGCAGGCCTTCCACGAACCTCCCAACCTTAGACCACACTGCTCATTAGCTCAGCAGTGGGTCACCCCCGAGCTGGGACTAAGCTCCATCCCAAGGCAAGGAATCCTAGACTAGGCTAAGGTTACAGGGAAAACACACAGTCACAAGGAAGGAATTCTCTCCCAGGAACCACTCATTCTCACTGCCCACAAACTCTCCTTCCCCACATGCCTACTCCACCCCAGGAGTATACACCTTCTCTGTCACCTAGACAGTCCTTCGGCTGCTAACCTCCCTTGTCTTGGGTTTTAGAAATAGGTCGGACTGGAAGTCTTTGAGCTCTATGGTGGCTACATGGTTCCTTCTAGGAGTTCTCTCCTTCCTCTGTGCACTCTCTCACCTAGAGAGAATCTCTCACAGGCCAACAAACTGTTCTTCCAACCTCAATCACCTCTCTCACCTAGAGAGAGTGTTGTACAACTGGCCAACACGTCCCACACAGTCCAGCACTGCGTGGCCACAAAAATTGATGGGGAAAACAGACACAAGATTTCCAACAGGTTCAACAATGGTGGATGGTCTCATGGATATGGCTTCGAGAAAGACTCCATGCATAGGCTCAATGCTCAGACAGAGGATGCTTCGGATTTTCAGAAATTAACACCAGTTATTCTGAATCAACACACAAATTTTTCCTGTTCAGAGGACGTACGGGGTATTCTTGCAGAGGTCGGACCAGTCGTACTGTTCAAAAGATCGGATCAAATGGATAAGAACCCCCATCATGGCTCATCTCAGCCCTTTATTTGCATGGGCCAGGGTTGACATTTGTCACCCATGCAACTGCATGCGTTCCTTCAGCATGTGTTCCTTTCATTTGGAAGTTTCTTGTCCTTCCAAAAGAACTTAGGATAAGACATATTATTCACATGTCTTTTGGAATAATATTAAATTATTATTCCCAAGGCTTAAGCCCCCTAGGCTTAACACTTAGCCCCTTCTCCCACCTTCCATCCACTAATCCCTTGCCCTCTCTATGGATGCTTAGTCCCCCATCACTCATTCATCGTGTCGGCCTGCACACGATGGTGTTTATATTTTATTAATGTGCTGCATACATACAGGTACAAAATTAGGCCCTTGGCCTACAACCCTTAGGCCCTCTAGCCTAACAATCACATAAGCCCACCGGCTTATACAAACTTGGCTCACCAGCCTATAACACATATTTACAATTCATTTCATAAACCAGATTTACAAAGGGCTCGGCCTTGGGGACACTACACCATGCATGGGAGCATACTTCCAAGAGTTGCATCAACAAAGAAAGCCAAGGAAGCATGGGATATATTAAAAACTGCTTATCAAGGTATGGATAAAGTAAAAACTGCAAAACTTCAAATTCTTAGAAGAGATTTTGAAACTATGTCAATGAAAGATTCAGATACAGTAGATTCTTTCTACACACATGTAATTGGACTAATAAATCAGATTAATTCTCATGGTGAAACCATAGATGATAGAAAATTTGTTGAGAAAGTTCTTAGAAGTCTTCCTCCTAAATTTGATACTCTAGTTGTAACTCTAAAAGAAGGAAAAGATTTGAGTCAGTTCATTCTAGATGAACTGCAAGCTTCTCTCGTCAATCATTAACATAGATTGAATAGGTCAAATATGTCATTAGAAAATTCTTTTTCCACACAGTCATCTATAGGTCGTGGAAGAGGAAGGGGGAGAGCTAACTATAGAGGCAGAGGAAGAAGTTCTGACAAAAGTGGATGTAGTAGAAATCCTGAAAATACTGGTGGAAGAGGTCAAAATCCAAGTACCGACCAGTCAACTTGTCAAAGAAATGACAAATCAAAGATTCAATGCCATTACTGTAAAAAGTATGGGCATTATGCATATGAGTGCAGAAAGAGACAGTATAATCAGAACAAGCAAAGTCAAGATCAACCACACAACACAAATAACCAAAATCGACCTATGTTTATGGTGCACGTTGTAGCTATGTCTAGCATAGAAGAAATGTCTAATATAGTGTCACCAGTTGAATGCAATGTTTCTCAAGCAAGTCCATGTGACATATGGTATTTAGATTTAGGCTACAGTAACCACATGATAGGAAACATAGAATTGTTTTCTAGTTTGGATGAGTCATTATAGACCAAGGTTACACTTGAAACAGATATCCAAGTCACTGTCTTAGACAAAGGCAGTATAAATATTTTAACCAGACAAGGAGAAGAGAGAGTTATGTCTGATGTATATTATGTTTCTGGTCTGAAGAATAATTTGATGAGTATAGGACAACTGTTACAAAAAGGATACAGACTCTATATGGAAGATAATCACTGTGTGATTATGGATAAAAGCCCAAGCAATTTACTTATTGCAAAA
>ML801966.1:283971-308560 GCA_009831015.1 Picea engelmannii | reverse complement strand
CAAATTTTCTTGCTTCAGTTATTTAATGGTTTCCTGCAATTTTTTGTTTTCTTGTCTCAATTGATTTCCTGTTTCAATGGCATGTCCTTCATGGCTTTCCTCTGTTGCAGGTCGATTTAGGTCAATTGACAACTTGGGTTTTCTAGCTCTAAATTCATACCTTTCCTCTTTTGAAGATGAACCCAATGTGATTTCCTCTCTTGTGTAATTTTTTGGAACTTGAACTTCATGCATATCTAGATATAATAACTCATCCACCTCAGGAGTATATGTCAGATCTTGCTCCAATTCATCTTTAGAACTGACTGTCTCTGGCACTTGTAACTATTCCTTTATTTTCTTTGTAATTTTTTCATCATCATCATCATCAAGCACAATGAAATTGTCCTTCTGCAGAGAAGGCTTGAATAAGGCTTTGGAATTCATCTTTAATTTATTAGTAGCCATAGTCTTAGGCTTGCTTTTGTAATGTGGAACTCTTTCACCCTTTTCGATCTTACTCTATTTTTTTATCAGTGGTCTTCTCCACAGGTTCATTACTATAATTTTTCCAGGTTCGTGCTTAACTCCTTCCAGCTTTGTTGTTATTTATTTTTCCATCTGCATTGTACAAACTCTATCAAAACTCTTATATCCATGTTCAGAAACATGGGATTCAGATTCATGTTTGATTTCAATTTCTTGTTGTAGTTGGAGCTTCCTTTTGTTAAACCTAGTTCTTGTAGATATAGAGGGGTCTCCTTGTGTCTTTGCAAAATTTTTAGAGGCATTCCTTCTCGTTTTTGAGATTGTAGATTTCTTTTCTAGAGTATTTCTCTGTTTAGATCCTTGTTCTTCCAGTATTAATGAATTCAACAATTTATTCCAAGACATTCAAACCTCACTTAATGCATGCAGAACCAAGGTTTGATTAAGATTTGATGAAACAAGCTCTTGCTAGCAGTTTTAGGATGAGTATAAACCCTTTTGGAAATCTTTGTTAAAATCTTCAGTAAATAAAAGGGTAAAAACATAGGATTATCACCATTTAAATGCATTAATAATTGTATGTGATAATAATGAATAATTGAAAACCTTTCCTCATAGGTAATGTACCTTCGAATTATGGGCAAAGCAGTTTTCCATTCCTCTTTCAACCATTTCTGTGGAATACATTGCCTCCAATCCGGGTCATGGTGCTCTGGAAAAAGAAACTGATTGACTAGATTAGTAGGTAGCTTATCCTTCTTCCACCATCTCTCTCCATACATGAACACTCTACATGTATCTGGAATGAAATGTTCAATAACATGAATCAACAGGTTTCCCAATACTGTTTCGTAGCCATCGAAATTCTGAGAAAAAATGATGGAGATGTCTTCGTGACACCCATGGAATGTACAACATAAATCATACCACCCAACCTTCTTGAATTTCTATAATATTTCAGGGAAGGCTTCGAGCAATTTTACCCCTTCTGGTTCCAATCGACTGATCTGTCCACCCTTTTTAGGAGCCATAACCTGTAACTTCTAGGGTTTCGAATCAATAATAGATTTGGAGTCTCCTAGATAAACGAGCAATTGGAAGAAGCTTCTCTATAGGTACAAACTCAATCTCTTTGAATCATCACCCAGACTCAAGTCATGATTTGATCACAATAATTAAATGTGCTCAATCCTTAGCATGATCTCGGGTAATTGTTGGCACGATATTTCGAGATTTAGCACGTTCATAATAATGATGATTTCAGGTGCTATAAGAATAACAATATTCTTGTAGCGCCTTCCTTTGATTCAATTTTTCAAATTTAAATAAGAAATGACTCTTAATCATGATGGAAGATACTCTAAGAATATTAATTCAAACTTTATATCACCAATGCATGACAAAAAATGCTAAAGAAAACAATAAAAGCACACCATAAGGTATAAAAGAAATGAGTCAAAGGGGAAAGTTAGGCAACCACAACATGTCAGGAAAGGATAATTTGTGAATAACAAGTCAAGACAAATTCAAGGACTAACACTAGCTCCTTCTGGGGATAATGTTTCATGATGAAACATTAAGAATTTGCAGATCAATGCCTTTCATATTTCCAGCCTATCATAAATTTTTACTCATAATCTTGCCCCGTTCATTCCCATTCATGACTGCTTATTCACCAACCAATCACATTGCATCTTTAACTGTAAAGAAAACGAATTACACACTAGTACTTCCATTAGGCCATGGAGTCTTATTTGCTCTAATTCGTTAATCACACCAAATCAAAACAAAAAATATTTACAAACTGGAAATTCTGGTTTGCTAAAAGAAGTAGTGTTTCAGAAACCGCACATTTACTAGGCCACCAAATATTTCAGTATCATCCAAATTGTGCAAGATGAAAGTTTTGTTATTCAGTACCTTGGCTGTTTTGAAAGGACCAAACCATAAATTATCAAAATTATGATGCTTGTATTTGTCCTCTCTTCTGGCATCCCACCTTAGCATAATATCTCCTGCTTTAAAACTGTCTTTTTTGGTCTTTTTGTCAAATGTTGCCTTAAATTTACTCTGATAGGCTTCAGACTCTTCATTCAACTTTTCTCTCTTTTTCTGAACTTCAATGATTTGGAAAATTCTCCTTTGAATATCATTTGGTTCTTCCAACTTTTCTTGCAAAAATTTTAATACTCGAAAACCAAGTTGAGTTGGAAGGATTGCATCTATGCTATAGACTAGTTGAAAAGGTGAAGTCCCAATAAATTTATTAGTACTGATTCTATCAACCCATAAGGCAAATTTCATCTTAGAATCCCAAGACCTTTTATTTTATGTTAACAAATTGTTCATGATTCTGACAAGGCTTTTATTGGAAGAATCTACTAATCCATTTCCCTGAGGGTAATATGGGGTGGAATGTGACAACTCAACATTGTATTTTCTTGAAAATTCAATCATGGAAGTAGAATTGAATGCCTAAGCGTTATCAATAACAAGTTTTCTAGGACATCCAAACCTTGAGAAAATATTTCCTTCAAGAAAACTCATGATGACCTTATCTGTGGAATTCCTTGTAGGGACAACCTCAATCCATTTTGTAAAATAAGCCCTGGCTATATGAATCCACCTACGTTGTCCAAAAGAAGTTGGGTGGATCTCTCCAATGAAATCCAAGCCCCACTGCTGAAAAGGTCAATTTGCAATTACATGTTTCAGGGGTAGGGATAGAAGTTGTTTTCTTGCAAGCTTCTGGCATTCTCACATGCTATAACCTATGTAAATACCTCATAAAATAATACAGGCCAATAGTAGCCTACTCTTAGGATCTTGAAAGCTGTAGATTTCCAATGATGACGTCTGCCACAAAATCCTTTATCAAAATCTGTCAGAATTTGTTTACTTTCTCCCTCATGAACACATTTAATTATAATTCCATTGGGGTCTTTGCAAAATAGTTCTTGATTAACTATACAATACTTCACAGATTTGAGTTTCAAAGTTCTAATTTAGATTTTTCAAAATCAGGAGGAACTTGGAGATTTTGCGAAAAGTAAACAATATATTTATACCAAGGTGAAGAAAGATATTTGTCCATTACATGAAGGCCCGATACTTCAACCTGGAATCTTGATTTATCTGATTGACTAAAAATGTGATGTAAACCAAGAACTTTATAATTTGAGTCAGTAAGTAATTTGGCAAGACCCTGTCCTTCGATCAGTTTAATAGGTTTTATGACCAAATTGTGTTCCAAGAGCTTGGTTATAAATAAGTTTTTCTTTTGCAGGAGTGTGTCTTAACCGAACAAGAATTCAAAGGAGGCACTCTTTGTTTAGCGTCTGAAAAATCTTTGTATTAAGCATCCTTTACTATTTGATTATGTTGAAGAGATCTTTTGAGACCTTTTGGGTACAATCCTGAAGGTCCTCAATAGGTTATTAATGCTATGATATTAGTTTCTTCAAGATACTGAAGGAAGACTATAATAAGTAGACTTAGTCTCTTATGTTTTTTATTAGATAGTGAAAAAATAGATATAGACCTTAGGTCTTGAGTTCATCTAGGACAACTATATGTATATTTTGATTTCAACCTCTAAAATATAAAATTATAGATTTTTTTCTTGGAAAAACAAATGTTTGTATGATATATTAAATTACAACAAATCCTGGGAAGAGCATATACAACATATTAACAAGGTCTTACAACTATTGGAGGAGCAACAAATATGTGCTAAGCACTCCAAGTGTGCCTTTAGGGTTAAATACGTGGAATTTTTGTGGCATATTATATCTTATGAAGGTGTTAAGGTGGGCCCTAGAAAAATTTAAAGAACATTAATAACCCTAGAGAATATTATGGTATTACTACAAGTTTGTCAAGAACTATGGTTTAATTGTAGCATCTCTAACAAAAAAACCCGAAAATGATGCATTTTCTTGGACTCGGGAAGCCATTCAATCTTTTTGGAAACTTAGGCAGGCCACATGTAGCATTCTATGCTATTGGCAATCCCTGATTTCGTAATTGTTTTTATTGTGGAGTGCGATGGCTTGAGGCATGGTAATATTGGTGCAATTTTAATGCAAGAAGGAAGGTCCCTTACCTTCAAATCTAGACAAATTAGCGGAAATAACTCAATCAAACCCATTTATGAGAAGAAAATGTTGTCCATACTACATGCATGCAATGATTCCCTTATCTAATAGGTAGACACTTCAAGGTAAAACACATCATGGTATGAAGTACTTCTTGGAACAATAACTGTATTCATAGGATAAACAAAAAAATGTGCCTAAGATGTTAGGTTATGAGTTTGAAATTATCTAAAAAAAGGAAAGTGAATGTGGTGCCTAATCTAATTTTAAGGAAAGAAGAGGACACTTAAGGCTTACGTTTTCCTAATTCCATTCTACAAGTTGATTGGGGATCAAAAGCAAGGATCATATAGAAATAAGACTAGAAAACATGGAATGTCATTCAAAAATTGCAATAGGACCCTAGTGCATTGGATAATTTTACCTTGAATAATGATCACTTATATTTATGTAAGAAATCCTAACTGAAACATAAATTCTTTTATCAATCACGTACTTCTCCTACAGATGCACACTTGAAAATTTTGAAAGCTTATCACATAATTATGCTTGAGTTTTTCTAGGAGGTTCTTAGAGTTGACGTTCAAAATTTTGTTGTGAAGTGTTTGGTTTACTACCGAAACAAACAAGACAGAATCAAGACCCAAGTCTTCTAGAACCCTTAGCCATACCAAGCCAATGTTGTGAAGTGGTATTAATTAACTTTATTGTGGGTCTTCCCAAGTTTAAAGGGAATAATGTCATCATGGCAGTGGTGTTTCCACTCACAAAGTGTACCCATTTTAGCTCACTATCTCATATTGTTAAAACAAGCATGGTAGTCACACCACTTAAGGAAACAATTTAGAAGCTACAATGACAATCCCAATATTATTTTAAGTGACAACGATGCAATTTTCACTGGTAATTTTTGGAGTGATTCATTTTATTGTTTGGGTACTCAACTAAGAAAAAACTCCTCTTAGTACCCCCAAATTGGCGGGAAAGCTGAGATTTTGAATTGTTACCTCTAAAATCTACACTTCAAAAGATAAGTCCAATCATCAAGTACAAACCCTAAGGAAACTAGACACCATCCATTATCACCTCGATGCTCATCCTCCCCACTTTAGGCCAACTCTCTCTCGAATCAAGGGGGGAATCCTTTGGATAAATTTTTTAACATGTCTATGAATGATGATATGAAAATCAAGTTAGTGAAGTGGATTTTTCTTAGGATTTTACAATGTAAAATTGGTGGAATTGAAGAGGACGAGTGCCCTATCATTTGGGTTGTGAAGTTAGGTTAGAAATATGACAAATAAGATTTAAATGGAATGGAGAAAATCAACAAATCTATTAGAAATAATTCCTACCGATTACATCAACCAAATCAATGTGAAAATTGAATAAAATGTTGATAAATATACAACTTCACTTCCAATAAACATCATCCAAAGTACCATGCAACCATCAATATAAAATAGAACAATAAAACAACATTAAAAAATAAATACAATTTCTTCATTAACAAATATGATATCATCAAAGAAATGAGAATCAATATATAATAGCCACAACTCCTTCTTATCCAAAAGTAACTTCCAAAATAGGTGAAATATCTCTGGATAAGAAGAGTACACCAACAAAATTACAATGAAAGCCTTGCATATCAATTAAACCTACAAACAATAAGAACGTAATTAAAGCATCATGAGCCCTTTCTTCCTTTACTGTAAAAAAAACATGTGTTTGGATTATAGAGGGTTTTCTCCTCCACCTCAATCCATTTTTAGCAAATCCCTTCCTCATTCCACTACCCTTCACTAAAATATTATAGAGAATACTCTATAATGTCATAGATCCATATTTTCCTCCTAGAAATAATAACAATATATCATTAAAAGGTCTCGAAGTCTCCTTGCAGTAGGGTGCCCCTCATTTTGGGTGAAAAAATCCATTAAAGAAGGGTTGAAATATTCTCTTGCTGCCATATGCCATACTCTAAAGGACAATACCCCTCCACATGTAATGATCTTTGATTAATAAGTGTGTAAGGGGTCCACTTGACCCCTCTCCTAGGCAAGTGCTCCTTTCAAACCTTCTTTTCCATCAAATAATGCAATAAAATATAATAGAACACCCTTATGCATGGATCACTTCATTATATGAGAGTCATTAGTACCTTTCATCATGCCATACAATGCTCAAAAAGTGTAGCGCTCGTCTACTCTTATTCTATTTCCATGCTTTAGGTCTTCTAAGATGGTCAACAAGTAAATATATTGAAGGGTTTTCCTAAAAAAATGTGTACTTAACCTTGGATAAATGCTTCGATGCCATGTGTCAACATCCTATGGTAGGGTGCTCATCCTCATAGATACTTTGACCATAATGCATGCCATAAAACTCTCTAGTACCTCCTTATAAGGTGGGATTTCTTCTTTAACCATTTGTAATATTTCTAGTGGAGCGTGCCACTGGGTCCATATTGCTTGGAAATATGTAGCTTATGCCTCGTACAAGTGAGATGACATGTTGGTCGTGAGAAATGCCTACAATTATGTATATCATGCCTTGGATAATGTGAAATTACTATCACAATGGTGAAACATTTATCAAAACATTCAAATCACCTCCAAATATGGAGAATGTACCCCAAATGTGATATATGCATCAAAACATGTGATACCTCCACCACGTAAGCAAACAATCCTCCAAATGGTGATAAGAAGATAATGTTCCTTGATCTAGCCAAGCATTATGAACAAGGTAATTCTACGGTAAACACACACAATGTGAATGGCATTCAAGACAATTCTCACTCAAAGGATTCACACCCTCATCGCTTTAATGCTAAGACACAATGTGTTTTAGAAATCAAAATGAACCATGCATTTTTAGTTGGTAACATGGATAAATGTTTGGATGGTTACTTTGGTTTCTTTGGATATGCTATACAATGGATCAAGTGATTACCTTTGGGAGAGTATGGTATAATACTTCTTTCCATACTTCATCGAAAATATTCCCATTTATGGCATGGGTATCATTCTCCATCCTTCATATCACCTTTAAGAGGGAAACTTAAGGTTCAAGTGGTGAAGGATCATGTCCAACACCAATGATAGGTTACCCAACTCTTGAAGGACAACTTGTCTATAGCACGAAGAAATATGAAAGAACATGTACATAAACATCATAGTGAAAGACATTTTGAGGTGGGGGATTGGGTATTTTTGAGGCTACAACCATGCAAACATATAGGATCAAGTAACAAAATAAGGAAAACAATTAGCAGACAACTACTATGGTCTCTATGATTTGTTGTAGAGGATTGACAATATGTCTTAGAGATTGGAGTTTCCTCCTTTATGTGTCCATGTTGTCTTCCAAGTTTCATTTAAAGAAGGTAAATGGTGACAAGATCTCGATTAAGACTACTTTTCTAGAGCTTGATGAAGAAGGAAAATCATACTATAACTAAAATTGTCACTGAAACAAAAATCAAGCAACTAAGGACTGGAGGAATTATTGAGTACCTCATTAAGTGGAATAACCTACTGACAAAATATGGGACTTGAGAAGAACAATTCTTCATACAAAAGCATCCACGATTGATCAACATTGAGGGAAATACTTGTTTGAAGGGGAGAGTCACATTATCCCCTAGTCCAATCCCTTATTAATTATTGTTGATTTGTAAATCACCTTAGATACTCCAATGGTTGAATAGCCATAATAAATCTAACTTAAAATGACTACAATGAGCCTATGCTCAACTATGCGACCATCTTTTTGTATTTTTAATGCTTTAACATAAATAAAAACACACCATTAAGATTACTTAACTACTCTTACATATAGACTAGAATACATATTTACATAATGGAACACAAATTTTTACCTTATGAAACATGATAGAACATAAATATTTAGCTTAGAAACTCATACAAAAAACCATAATTCAATGAAGGATTATGCCATTTGTCTTCTTATTTTATGGAGATTACAATACATATTACAAAGTTATCAAGCTTATTGTGAAGCTATGAGACGCTATGGTTTTATATAATCCTCTACAATATGCCTCAACCATTTTTCCTTTTTAACATATCCTCCACATTCCTACTCATACTAAAAAACAATTGTGGCTAATCAAAAGTGAACCACCCCCCCACTAGGTTTTTGCTAGCTTGTATTAGGGTTATGTTTAGAGTTTTGAAACCCTATTGAAACCTCCATGATGCTTCTAGAAATCTCTATTGTATTCCCAAATGTTAGTAATAAAATGGTTTCCATATGGACATGCATGATATATTTAATATGTTACCTTCGGGACCATAACTTTTGTAGATGAACTTTAGATGCATGGTAGCACATTGGAAAGATCTCAATGAGAAGAAAAAATTCCACCTTATAATATGAAATCCTAACACAAGCTTCGTTCATCACAAGGCCCAAAAAATGTTGTTTAGGGCCTTGAAAATGCTCCAGAAATTAGTGATTCCATTTTTGACAAAATCAACACCATATTTGATATGTTTCAAATTATAATATCCCTCATCTCGAGAATAAGTAGATTCATGTGGTATTTATTTATATCCATTATGGATCATCCTTCCCCATTTTGGGATCCTTTTTATCTCCAAGATCTTTAACTTTGAAGGACATGAGGAAACAATTCTTCAACTTTCTCCTTGAAGTACCATTTGGCCTTGGGTGGTTAAACCTTCAATCACACCTACCAAAGTTCTTATTGACCTCTTTTGGTCATTCTAAATTTGTGTTTGTAGAATTTTGTCCTTTAATAATTCTTCCTATACATTTCGAGCCAAATAGTCAATGAAAGGAAATACTTAGCCCTCTTCATCCTCATCAAGCTATGGATGGCTCATAAGAGTTTCATGTTCTTTACACTTACTAATGCATACATGCACATATAAGGTGGAAGAATGAGTCTATATGCATTGTTGCATACTTTATCCAATATTTTGAAGCATATCTCAAGACTTTGATTTCTATATTGAGGTGCAACCAAACTCTATTTTCCTACTTGGAAGGTCTTCTCAATTCTATGCTCATTATGTCTAGAAACTTCTTTAGTTTCTCTTGAACTTGTAAGTGTATTTGCCTTATCATGTCTATGAATTTTTTTGCCTTCATTGCATCACTTGAGGTTGTTTCCCCTACTTTAGGTTGGCCATATATAATATCCAATGGTGATGTTGACAAGTATCCAAAACAAATTTCCAAAAGGAACTCACTAGTGGATGTGTGGACAAATCTGTTAAAATAATTTTGTATGTAAACCAAAGTTTTATCCCAAGTCTTGGATGCTTATGATTGAAATCTCTCAAAATCTAAACCAAAGTCCTATTCACTACTTTTGTCTACCCATCATTCTATGGGTGAAAGGTGGTGGGTCTCTTTAGTTTATTATCTAAATTCTCCCATAATGAAATCCAAAACACAGTGATATATCTAGTATCTCCATCATAAATGATGTTACTTGGAATTCCAAAGTGCACTTCGATCCTTTTAAAGAATAACCTTGCAACTTCTTATCTTTTGATTATCTTTTTACAAACCATCAAAATAGACATATTATTAAAGCTGTCTACTACCCCATATCAATAGTCACACTCTCTTCTTGTCCTCGAAAACCCCCCAACAATGTCCATGGATATAAATTCCCATGGCCTTGTAGGGATTAGAGGTGGACTGTATATTCCTTAATTCTTGTTGCTAGGATTGCTGATACAACACACAATACATAATTTGATAAATTTAGCTAGTTCTTATTGAATCTTAGGCCAATAAACATACCTTTGCAAGCTAGCCATAGTTTTCTCAATGCCAAAATTGTTAGCAATCTTGGAGTCGTGAGCCTCCCTTATCAATTATAGTCTTTCTTCATTTAGTACACAAAGATTCCTCATCTTGTAGAGTATCCCATCTTGGACATGGTAATCAACATATGCTTTCCCTTGTTTTCCTTGCAACTATTTATACATCCCCTCAAAGTCATCATCTTCCACATATTCCTCTCTATATGCTTCGTGGATAAATGGATCCATGTGCATAATGGCTCTTAGAGCTGTGAGTTTTGGTGTTGGTAGTTTGGATAGAAAATAATACAACTTGTTGATAACATCCTTATATTTAATCACTAGTTGAAATAGTTGCATAAATCCCATCCAATTATAGTATCTTACTTGTTGGAGCTTACTCTAGGCTTGCAAGTATTGTAAAGGTTGGTGATAGATATGGAGGATGGTCTTCTTATCCAATCAACAATGCTTCCATTTCTTCACTGCTTGAACCAAGACATAGAGCTCCTTTTGATATGTAGGGTAGTTTAGTACTACTATGTGGAATAGATCTGAATGATAGAAAATTCCCCCCCCATTGCATTAATACTACCCCATATCATACCCACCAGCATCACTTTCTATTTTGAAAAAACTTATGAAAGTTAGGTAGTGTTAGTAACAAGGCTCGACAAATATTCCACTTCATTTTTTTAAAGTTCTGCTGATTTTTAACCCACTAGAAACTATTACCATTAGTTGTTACTGTTGGGTATGTGTTATATTATTTGCACGAGTAGTAGTGCCTGCATTGCACCAGGGTTCGGGGGCAACGCCCCCGAGAAATATGTTTTGCCTCGATAAATGTGTTTGATTTTTGCCTCGTTTTTCGTGTTGCCTTGATTTTCATGTCCATTGTTGGGCAGTTTTTCGGCACATGGTTTTTTGCCAATGGTTTTCTATTTCCAGTTAAGGAATTAGGGTTGTTGACTAATCTAGGTCATTGGGTTAGGTTTTTGGATGCCATTGGCTCCTATATGTATATTGTATTGTAAACAATGTATCACTATGAATGAATATAGAGTATGCTGGTTTTCCTGATTTGGGTTTCCAGAGGAAAAATATCTGTGTAATGTTTGTATTTTCCATTGTATCTTTTCTGTTCTTTTACTGAAAATCCATTTGCAGTAAATATTGTACAAGGTTAAAATCTACATTTGGTATCAGAGCTTCGTTGGCTTCAGGGGGACACCTTTGTGGTCAAGGGTTTGGCTTGGGACTATGATAAGCCTTGTTAAAGTGGGAGATCTGTGGTATTGATTTTTCAGGTGAAAAGAAATGGCGAGCAATTCGAAAATGGAGATCAAGAAGTTTAATGGGAAACACTTTGAGTTGTGGAAGCTCAAGATGGAAGATCTGTTGGTGGACAAAGATTAGTGGATCACGGTAGATCCATGTACTGCACCTACATGAACTTCAACAGATGACTGGAAAAAGTTGGATCAGAAGGTGAAGAGCACAATCTGACTGTGTCTCTCAGATTCAATATTACTGAATGTTTCAGAGGAAGCTACAACCAAGGATTTATGGGATAAGTTGGGGAAGTTGTATCAGTCTAAGTCCCTAGTAAATAAACTATTCCTGAGAAAGAAGTTGTACAACATGAGGATGAGAGATGGAGACTTGGTGGCAGAGCATTTGAATGCCTTCAATACTGTGGTAAGTCAGTTAGTATCTGTTGAGATTAAAATTTTAGATGAAGATAAGTGTATCAGTTTATTGTGTTGTTTACCGGATTCGTGGGATAGTCTAGTTGTGGCCATAGGTAGTAATACAACTGCCTTGAAGTTTGATGAAGTGTTCTCATCCTTGTTGTCAGAGGAGATGAGACGAAAGAATATGGAAGTATATAGCACAAACACATTATTTGCAAGAGGATTCTCCCAGGAAAGAAATAGATCTAAGTTCTCAAGTCTAAGGGTAGATCTAAATCTCCCGGAAAGTTTGTAAAGGTATGTTAGAGATGTGGAAAAGAAGGGCACTGTAAGAAGCAGTGTAGATCAAAAGTTGAGAAAAAGAATGGATCTGAAGAATCTCCTTCTACAGAAGAAAATACCTCCAAGGAAGAAGGAGGGGATGTGTACTTGTATTCTTCAAGCACACATGCAGATCATGAGGCATGGTTGGTTGTCTCGGGTGCATCCTTTCATATGACTCCCCAAAAGGAGTGGTTCAGTGAATATGAAAGGTATGATGGAGGTAATGTTTTCCTAGGTGATGATTCAACAACCAGAATCATAGGACGAGGAAAATTCAAGTTGAGGCTCATAGATGGAAGGATTAGAACAATGCCTGGTATTCTACACATCCCAGGTTTGGATAAAAAATTGATTTTTGTAAGCAAAATGGACGATGCAGGGGTAAACACAATATTTGAAAAGGAAACATGTAGGATGGTTCGAGGAGCAATGGTGTTGTTGAAGGGAGTTTGGTTTGGAACTTTGTATAAGCTACAAGGAAGAACTATTAGTGATGGGTGTAATAGTTCCATTGTTCATGATATTGGAGTTGAATAAGAAAGAAATCCTACTGTCTCTGGATAAAAGGTTATGCTATGGCATCAAAGACTGGGGCATATCAGAGAGAAGGGTCTTCGACTACTACACGATAAAGGTATGGTTGAAGGTATGTATAAATGCTCTCTGGATTTTTTTTTTCTGTGAACATTGTGTATATGGGAAGCTGAATCGGGTAAGATTCCCCTCTGGTCCAATGAGGGCAGAAGGAATTTTACAGCTAGTTCACAATGATGTTTTTGGATTTGTGTCAATCCCATCATTGGGAAAATCTGTGTACTATGTCTCATTTATAGATTACTTCTTGAGGAATACTTGGATATATTTCCTCAGGAAGAAATTTGAAGTCTTTGACAGGTTTAAAGAGTTTAAGGCTCTTGTTGAGAATCAAACAGAGAAAATAATTAAGGAGTCAAGAACATATAATGGAGGAGAGTTCTGCAAGAATGAATTTGAAGAATTCTATAAGAAGTGCGGTATAGAAAGGAAAAATAATACTCCATATACACCTCAACAGAATTGAGTTGTAGAAAGGATGAACATGACGCTGATGGAAAAAGCAAGTGCATGCTCAGTGGGGCTAGGTTAGGGAAAGAATTCTGGGCAGAGGTAGTGGGTACTGCATGTGACCTGGTCAACATATCACCCTCATCAGCGATGGATGACAAGACTCCACAAGAGGTATGGATTGGTAAGAAACCTTCTCTCACACATCTCAAGGTATTTGGTTGTGATGCATATGTTCATGTTCCAAAGGAAAGCAAGAGTAAGCTAGATAAGAAGGTTGAAAAGTGTATCTTTATTGGATATAAAGATGGTCTCAAAGGTTATAATCTTTGGAACCCAGAAAGTAAGAAGGTAGTGTATAGTCGAGATGTGGTATTTAGATAAATGAAGGATGTTGTTAAACAGGAAGTCTTACCAAGTAAGGAAGAACCAGAGAAAATAGAGTTTTATTTAAAGGATGATGAATCAGACTCTACATAAGAATAGGAATAAGAAGAAGAAGATCCTCATACTCCAGTATTGAGGAGATTAGTTCGAGAAAGAAGGCTATCAGAAAGGTATACTCCATCCGATTTCCGTTCAATTTTTTTTTTGTCTACTACTGATGATGATCCTAGAACTGTCAGGGAGGCAGTGGATTCAAAGGATGGAAATATTTGGAAAAAGGCCATGGGCGAAGAAATGACAACCTTGGATAAGAATGAGGCTTGGGATCTAGTGGAGTTGTCAAATGAAAGAAATCCCATTGGCAACAAATGGGTATTTAAAAAGAAGCTGAATGCAGAAGGAAAAGTGGAGAAATACAAAGCTCGGTTAGTAGCAAAGGGTGATTCCCAGGTTGAGGGAATTGATTTTGGTGATATTTTTTCTCCTGTTGCCAAGTTAACCTCTATAATGTTTCTGTTATCTGTTGCTGCTGCATTTGATTTTGAAGTAGAATAGATGGATGTAAAGACAACATTCCTACATGGGGATCTGGAAAAAGAAATCTATATGAAACAACCATAAGGTTATGTTGTGAAGGGAAATAAGGAGTTGGTACGCAAGTTGAAAAAGTCCTTGTATGGTTTAAAACAATCACCAAGGATGTGGTATAAAAAATTTGATACTTATATGCTGGGACTTGGCTTCACAAGAAGCAAAGAGGATCACTGTGTGTATTTTAAATTAATTGGTGATAATTTGATTTATTTGGTCTCGTATGTAGATGACATGTTGTTGATAGGAAACAACAAGGAGATTATCCAGGATGTGAAAACTCAGTTGATATCTAAATTTGACATGAAGGATCTCGATGCTTCAAATTTCATTTTGGGAATGGAAATTAAAAGAGATCGAAAAAGAGGAAACTCTGGTTAAATTAGAGAAAATATGTCGAGACAATATTACAGAGGTTTAATATGCATGAATGTAAACCAGTAAAGGTTCCTATTCTTGTTGGTGTAAAGTTATTTATAGATAAGTGTCCCAAGACACATGAAGATGAGGAGGACATGTTTTGTGTTCCATATGTGAGAGAAGTTGGAAATTTGATGTATGAAATGGTCTGTACTAGACCAACCATTGAACATGCAGTGGGAGTTTTGAGTAGGTATATGTCAAAACCAGGGAAGGAGCATTAGACAACAATAAAAAAGGTTTTCATTTATTTGCGTGGCACTGCTAGCTATGGATTGTGCTACCAAGCAAGAACAGGATTGGCCAGAGTGTTGGATATACATGGCTTTGTGGATGCAGACTAGGATGGAGATCTAGATTGTAGGAGATCTACAAGTGGGTATGTGTTTAACTTGTTTGGAGGAGCAATAAGTTGGATGAGAAAAAGACAGGATGTAGTGGAACTTTCAACTACATAAGCTAAATACATGGCAGCCACTCATGCAAGTAAGGAAGCATTATGGTTACACAGATTGTGTTTAGGTATTGGGTTGGTACAACAAGCTGTAAAGATAGATTGTGACAGTCAGAGTGCAATTTTTCTAGCGAAGAACCCGACTTATCATTCAAAGACAAAGAATATTGATATTCAATATCACTTTGTGAGAAACATGGTTGAAGAAAAGAAAGTATTGCTGATGAAAGTGGACACTTTGAAGAATGTTGCAGATTCATTAACAAAATATGTGAGCACTGAGAAGTTCTCTTGGTGTAGAGGATCCATGGGCATTGCTTCCCTCGATTATTGACCATGTAACCCTGTATGTAAAGAAAACAACAAGTGGGAGAATGTTGGGTATGTGCTATATTCTTTGCATGAGTAGTAGTGTTTGTGTTGCACAAGGGTTCGAGGGCAGCACCCTCCAGAATTTTGTTTTTGCCTCATTTTTCGTGTCCATTGTTGGGTGGTTTTTCGGCACATAGTTTTTTGCTGATGGTTTTCTATTTATGGTTAAGGAATTAGGGTTGTTGACTAATCCAGGTCATTGAGTTAGGGTTTTGGATGCCGCTGGCTCCTATATGTGTATTGTATTGTAAACAATGTATCACTATGAATGAATATAGAATATGCTGGTTTTCTCGGTTTGGGTTTCCAGGGGAAAAATGTCTATGTAATGTTTGTATTTTCCATTGTATATTTTATGTTCTTTTACTGAAAAATTGTTTGTAGTAAATATTGTACAAGGTTAAAATCTACAGTTACAACATGTAGTGGTGCTCCCATAATTGAAAATTACGTTATAAACTTTCTTAAATATTGGGAAACTCCGACAAAACTCCTAACTTCTATGACATTAGTAGGAATGGCCCATTTAAGGATGGCCTCTATCTTTGTAGGGCCAATATTCAATTCATTCCCACCAATCAGATGCCCTAAGTACACTGAGGACTACTTAGCAAACTCACACTTCTTTTTTCATGCTAGTAGTTGATTTATTTCCTTAGTTTCTCTAACACTTTCTTTAGATGTAACACATGCTCTTCCCAAGTAGAACCAAAGACCAAAATTACATTGAAGTAAATAGGACAAATAAATCTAGGAATGGATGCAACACATCATTCATTAAACACATAAAAGTAGTTAGTACATTACTCAAACCAAAAGGCATTAGTAACCACTCATATAGACCTCACTTCACCTTGAAGGCGTCATCCTACGTGTCTTCTTCCTTGATCCTGACTCGATAATATCTAGATTTCAAATGCATCTTGGTGAAGTACTTTGCATGTTGCAATTGATCTAACAAGTCATTGTTTGATAGAAATGGGTACAAATTCTTGAGGGTATTCTTGTTTAGATATATATAGTCGAGGTGCATTATCCAAGTATTGTGCTTATTTGGTATCAAAATTACCAAGGAATTTCATGTTGAGGTACTTGGCCTTATGATTCCATGCTCCAACAATTCTTGCAGTTGCTTCTTCACTTCATATGACTTTAATATGGGCTATCTATATAGTCCCACATTTGGAAAAGGATGGTCTAACAATAAGTGTATCTCATACTCCACTTCCCTCTTATGTGGCCGCATTTGTTTTAGATCTTTAAACACTTCTATGTAGGCATACAAAAGATATTATAATTGGGACTTAAGTTATCTTCTACATCCTTCAAAGCATTCCTTCACACCTATATAATTGGTATCTTTTTGGTTTTGTCTCAAGAAAAGAAGTACATACTTCTTGATTGAGTTGATCAATCTCTTACCTTGGTGTGCACTCATCAAGTGATATTAGCCCCCACCTTTTGCATGTTGATGATAAAATAAACACCATCCTTAGGTGGTATTTGTTGGCCCTTATCATGGAGATAACATCTCTCATATAATATGGGGCTACCAAACACTACATTGCAAGCATCTAGAGGTACTGCATCAACTTCTATTTCAGTAGTAAAATTTGCATTGATAGCAAATCTAAGCTTAAATTCTTTGGTGACTTTTGACTCTACATCCTTATCCACCCAAATAAAAGGGTATGATGAGGGTGATCATGCATTTACCAACCGAGCTTACTTACTAGGTCATTTGTAATAAGGTTTGCATATAAACCAGAATCGAACAAAGCATTTACCTCTTTTCAT
The DNA here is from genome assembly GCA_009831015.1 of Picea engelmannii. Lineage (NCBI taxonomy): Eukaryota > Viridiplantae > Streptophyta > Pinopsida > Pinales > Pinaceae > Picea > Picea engelmannii. The sequence goes on along the minus strand of ML801966.1, from coordinate 291,099 downwards.
CCACATCTGAGCTATTTCTCATCTCCCTTCTTGCTTCCATTAGAATATTCTCCTTATTAGGTTGATCTTGCTTGTTCCCCTTGGGATTTAACTTTGGACACAATTTCTAATATTTTTTTTTTGTGTGACCATCAAGATTGCAATGGTCACAATGATCTTTGAAGTCTTTACACACATGTGTAGTTGTGAAAGTCTTCTTAATTTTCTATTTTCCCTTCTTGTTCTCACCCTTATTAGAAGCTTCATGATGGATTGAATACTTTGAACCATTTGGTTGTCCCCTTTTCTTGTCAAATTCAATGTACTAGGATTTTACACATGCCTCATGAATGGTCTTGGTATTGAATAACATGACTTTCTTCCTTATGTGACTGTGCAGGTCACCTAGGTACATGATAACCATATCTAGATCTTAGGTATTTATTCCCAATTAAATATCTTATTTTCATAAATTCATAGTGCACTATTGTATACTTTTTTCTTATCTCTATCAATAGTAGTGCCCCTAAATCCTCGTATCCTCTTCAAACTCAATAGGGTAAAACCAAGACCTAAAGAGGTATTTGAATACCTACCACTTAGTCATTGATGGATCTTCCCCCCACCTTAAGTTCCTTGATGTGTCCCTCCCACCAAGTATGTGCATGACCTTCTAGCTTCAATATGGAAAAGCTATGTTTTTTGTTCCTCTTGTACATTATGCACAGGAAAATAGACTTCTAAATGCTACAACCAATGATTCAATTTAATTGCATCTACCTTACATTCATAGGATTCGATCTTAACCTTCACTTCCATTTTAAACAAGTTATGATAATATTGGTTACTTGAGTCCCCTTTTTCAAGCTTCAATTCTTCATTCTCTTTCCTCAAGTTCTCACTATCTTCTAGTTTCTTATAAGATTCAGGTTTCTTTGAAAAGGGTTGATTTTCTTTTCAAGAGTAGCCATGAGGACACACATGCTCATATAAATATCATCTACATGAACTTGCAACCCTATACATATAATTTTTCCTTCATCCATGGGTCCTTCTTGACACTCGTCTTCAATTTTTGAGTATTAATGTGGTTGCTTCTTAACCCTTCTTGTGTTAATCTTGAGATCCCGAGGGCACACTCTTCCAAATATTTGGATTTCCTGAGTAAAGTTAGCACATATTTCTCTCAAACCACAAAGCACACAAATAAACCTGCTATGATACCAATTTGATTTGTAAATCATCTTGGATATTCCAATCATCTGCTTGCCAAAATATATCTAAACTTAAAAACGACTACAATGAGCCTATGATCGACTATGAAACTATCTTTTTCGTATTTTTAACGATTTAACATAAATATAAACATGCCATTCATATTATTTAAATATTGTGTCATACGTGATAGGATACAATAGGAAATCCACACAATGGAACCCAACTATTTTTCCTAGAAACCTGTATGGTAAAACCAACATGCAATGAAGGATTGTGCCTTCCATCTTCTTATATTATGGAGATTATAGTATATATTACAAAAGTGTTCAAGTTTATTGCAATCCTATGAGACACTATGGTATTATATATCCCTTTAAAATATTATTTTGTCTCATTTATATGTTAATATATCCTCCACATTCTTGCTCATACTATGGAACAATCTATGACTAGTCCAAAAGTGAACTCTTTTGCCCCATTCTACTAGGTTTTTAATAGCTAGAATTGGGGTTAGGTTTAGCATTTTGAAACCCTCTTGGAACCTCCATGATTTTTATATAAGTCTATAGTGGATCCCCACATGTTACTAACTCCCCGTATTAGAATTATGATGAGCTAACATGATCACCACTTGTACACGTGGGGAATATTTGGAACATTACCTTGTCAAGGACACAAATTTCACATATAACTTTGTTTCAGGTGCACAATAGCTCATTAGAAATATCTCAATGAGAAGAAAATTTTTCACTTTAGATGGGGCAACCCTATGACAACACTCATCCATCACAAGGGACAAAAAATGTGGCTTAGGGCCTAAAAAACGTAGCAATGATTGATGAGCAAATTTTGACAAAATCAACACCATCTCTAATATGTCCCAAATTATAATCCCCCTATGGAGAATAAGTATATTCATATGTTAATTATGTAGATCCATTATGGATCAATCATTATATTAATTATAGTAAGGTAAACTTATTATTGTACACTTCATTCTAACCCTCTTCATCTCCTATACATACATCAAGGAAATTCATTAGAATATTCATCTTGTGTTGTGCATTTGAATATACTGTAATATGAGGTTTCCCCTTTGAAGAGGCTTATTATTTATTCACTCATTAACTTCACTGAGGCATTATATTAATGAATTGGGAGTTTCTTATGCTTATTTGGTTATTTTTTTCACAACATTGGTCACCAGGATTGAAAGGTTATGAGCTCTGGATTACTTAATAATTAACATGTTTATTCATTATTGTTATTGTTATTACAATGTAATGTATATTTATGTACATTAAAAAGGTCAAGGCATGACCCATTCCACTCCATTGCAAATAGTAATGAAATTGTCAAGGATAGAGTGACCTATAATAAACATCATTTTCTTAGGTAAAATAATATCGGTTAAGTTATATTTGACCCATAAGTTCTTTGGGTAGAATTTTGTAAGAGACATTCAACAAAGTAATTTACTTCCAACTAGTGATAAGTTTTGGTTCACCTATGCTAATTGAGTTTAACTTAGGAAGTTCAGAGGAAAATATGTTATCCTCTCCATATGGGTTCAAATTACACTTGTTAAATGTTTGCTCTCCATGAGCTAATTATTGATTAGGGCTCTTCATGAGCCAATTGTTTATTGGGGTTGGAAAAGTACCAAAAGTCTCATTCTCACCTATGAGTTGGAGAGTGGGAAAAATAGTTTACATGGAAAAAATGGTTCACGTACCTTGGTAGTAAAATTAAACAAACTTCTTTTGACCAGATCTCCTAAATATTTCGTTTGAATAACTTCCTTATATGCATTTAGGAGGTTGATCCACCAAAAATTCTAAAGTGTCTTTGTAAAAACCACATGGGTATCTATTAATACCAAGGGACTTGTCATTGGCCATCACTATCAAGACCTCTATTGACTCTATCAAATTTAACTCATGATCACACAATCTTCCTTATTTATGAGATAACCTCTTGGGTGAAATTTCAATATATGTCCATATGGATACCCTATGTTCCTCTATTATCCCTTACTAAAAAGTGTGATAGGGGTTAATGCATTCCTTCTTGATATCATCTTTCTTAGTAACCATCAACATGAACATTCATCTCCTTACCTTCAATACTTGACAATGCCTCGTAACAGTTTGGAGAAATAACCTTGTTTTAAGCAAGAATAGGAACTACCCATGTGTCCATGATACTTTACTTTGGTTTTATTTATACATGATTAGACCCATAATTATCTTGATATTTCAACATTCATCTTAGATACTAGACCCTTCAGATCCTTTGCCAATTGGAAAGTGTTTCCTAAGAGGATACCACTAGTCTTTCCCTATAGTTGAGACGACAAGTTTGGATAGAGCCAACCTAGACTTAGTTAATCTCTTAGGAGGAGAGGATTTTGGTGCTAGATGAGCCTTATTATCCTTTTTGACCACTTGAATGCAAGAATCAACATCATCAATGGTCAAACCATTTTGAGCTTGGCTTCTAGGAGAAAAATCTAAAGAGGCATTCCAAGATTCATACTTGGCCATCAAGGAACAATATTCCTTAATCCTATGGTATATATTCTATCACCTAAAGTAAGTGTTAGGTAAATTAATATACCTAATGGGATGCTTTATAACCTTTTTTTCAACATAATGTTATAAACATATTCCTTGACGTCCTTTGAAAGATCAACTCTGAGATAATTGTGCTTCCATAGACATCAATTGGAGAAGTACTAAGGATCATGATAGATAAACTTCCCAATGGAAGAACATATACATTCCAGTAATTCCTATAACTAGAAAGGGATGCCTAGGAATTCTACCCACATAGGAAAATAATGTTGTCCAACTTCATTCGCCAAGTAAATTTTATACCGCTCAAATAACATAGCTAAGGTATTGCGAAAAATCCAAGGTTTGTAAACCACTACCTTAACAACATGGCTATCTTTCCCTAAATTCGAATTTAAAAATTCCCTTAGGCTATGACTGTGTATATTAATCTAGCCATAGGGTCCCCAGGTTTACTTGACCAAAGAAATTATTACAAAATTTGGAAAAATCTTGCAATTAATATACCCAATGGGTTTCTTTATGACCTCTACTTCAACATAAATGTAAACATATGCTTTGAGGGATTTTGAAAGATCAAGGTTGAGATAATCGTGCTTCCATGGGTGTAGATTGAGGATGTGCTAAGGGTTACAATATATAAACTCCCCAATGAGAGAAAATATACATTCCAACAAGTCTATAACTAAAAAGAGAGGCCTAGGAATTCCACCTAGATAGGAAAAAAATGTTGTGCAATGTCATATAAATTAATTGGGGTATTGTGACAAATCGAGGGCCATAAACCACTATTTCAAGAACATGACTATGTTCCTTAGTTGTGAATTAATGTAATCCCCTAACCCGTGAATGTGTAACAAGTCCAACCATAGGGTTCCAAGGTTTCCTTAACCAAAACTTTATTAGAAACTTTGGAAGACTCTTTCCCATAAAATACCCTAAGAGAGTGTGACATCATAGGCCATTTGAGTAAATATTTATGAACAATAATATCAACAATAATTTTGTTTTTTTGGAATTGTTGAACCTCATGGTAAACTTTGGTAACAAACTTGCACATACTATTGAATGGTTTAATTGCGACTATTGCTTTCTCCTTATATGTCAATATCTTGTAAATCTACTCATAACCAAGCTCAAGTGATTAAGTGGCTACAAGGCCCTTAAAATCTTATGAAAACCAATCTATGCTACATAAGGAAACACATGGTAAATAATAAGTTGAGGAAAGTTAGTAATGCAAAAAGATGTCCAATAATTATAATCAATATAGATTACAATCGGAGTAACTTACATTCATACTTTCTTACGAAAAACCCTAACAAAACACCAAATAATCCATATATATCTATTTTATTATTACCATTTATATATAATGTGCATATTTCCATAATATATATAGTGCATATCTAATACGCATATATACACACAAACTGTGCATAGCTCATAAATGAAATCTCTTAGCATGCAAAACCAAAGAGAAAGTAGTCCAAATGGAAAGAGTCGAGATATGTTATTTTGAAATCATATATAAGATGTACATAATTAAATTCTATCTTCATAGGCATTGAGCATGTTGGACATTGAGATCGGGATGAGCATTAGGAGGAGTGATCTTGAGATTTCTAGTCATGCATGGAAAACATTAATATGAATGTTTTCTACTCATATTAAACATATGAATGTTTTACCAATGAGAAGGCGCACTTAAAAGAACATATGATATATCATTCCCTTTTTTGAAGGATGTGTTACAAAGTGATAAAAGAGAGGTCACTAAAGTTTTTAAGAAATATGTTTTTAATTAAGTTGTGATTATAAAGTTATCCATATGTGGTGTCACCTATGCTCACATGCGTTTAATGTTCTTGTACTCCCTTGCCACCAAAACTCCACTTACCCTTTCTCCCAAGTGCGACATTAAGGTTCACACACTTTGAATCAGTTTTTGGCTCATAGGAAATGTTGCTCTATTAATTAGACAGATGAACTCCTCTCGTCAGCAAGATACCAACTCACAGATGGACATTCTTGTCACCTTAATGGCTCATTCAATGGCGTGGGGGTTAATTTCCCCTTTCTCCCCTGACGACAACCTAGTCTTTTGGCACCTTGTTCCTTCCTTTGGCTCTACGTACTCTGGCTTGGCCTTCCCTTTCATCCACTATTGTGTCTTTCACCCTGTCATCTGCTCTCTCTGAATGCCATGCCAAGAGAAAGAGGCAAGCCCAAATTAGGACCAACTTACTACCACTACCTGGCTAATCGAGGGCGTCTTTACACTCCTCCTTTACAGTCATCTTCATTCTGTCCAACCCCTGTCGAGACAAATTCAGGCCCCTGCAACAATAATAAGAATGTGGAGAGGGATTTCCAGGTTGACTCTATGCAACAAAGGCACAATGCTTTGACACTGGATTCCAGGGAAAGAACAGAATGGGATCCTCTCGATGGGCACTGGGGATTCCCAATCATAAAGGAGCTACCTCCAACGAACCCAACTTCAGTTCAAGTAATTCCTCCAACTTCCCTAACTGTGAATCCTTCATGCACAGATGACGACTCTTCACGATGTTTATCAGAGTAACAAGTCCATCTCATATTTGAATTTCGCAAGGCAGAGTCGGATCAACATTTTCACTAGGACATTATCAATCACATAATGGATTCTCTTTTCGACTCCTTCTCAAGCGAGCCTGCTCATTCTTGTTGTCCAGTTTTTTGTCAACCTTTCTCCTTTGCTCCGTAGTGGAGATCGTCTTCTTCTGGTACCGATGGTCTTTGATTTCCTGGGCAAAGCCCTCAATGATCTATGTATGACTTTTTAGATAGTTGCAATTCCATTCTCATAGGCTTGAGATTCTGTAAATACTCAGCCAACATATGTAGGCTCTACATACTTTTTGTTATTTTGTTAATAAGTTCCAAGCTTGTTTTGGACAATTTCAATGGATCCTAGTACAAGCTCTGGTTTCTGTCAATGACAGGCTAGGTGCCAAGGTTCCTAGTTGATGACTGTAATATGTTTATGAGGTAATACAAATTTTAGCTTTAAAAAAAGTTATAATTATAAATTTTTGAAGTTAATGCATTAATTTAAATGAAAGTCAAGTATGATAATGAAATAATGATTGAGTTATTATTAAGTATTGTTAATTTAAATGAAAGTCAATAGTGTAAGAATGATTGAGTTATCATTAAGTGTTGTTAACTTAAACGAAAGTCAATTGTGATAGTGAAAAAATGATTGAGTTATCATTAAGTGTTGTGTTTGGTGCAACATGGAGAATTTAGTATAAACCATCATGCGAGTCAAAAGTTCTCTTACACTCTAAGAAACTACATAACTAAAAGG
>ML801966.1:251600-283871 GCA_009831015.1 Picea engelmannii | reverse complement strand
TCCAAACCTGGGATGTGTAGAATACCAGGCATTGTTCTAATCCTTCCATCTATGAGCCTCAACTTGAATTTTCCTCGTCCTATGATTCTGGTTGTTGAATCATCACCTAGGAAAACATTACCTCCATCATACCTTTCATATTCACTGAACCACTCCTTTTGGGGAGTCATATGAAAGGATGCACCCGAGACAACCAACCATGCCTCATGATCTGCATGTGTGCTTGAAGAATACAAGTACACATCCCCTCCTTCTTCCTTGGAGGTATTTTCTTCTGTAGAAGGAGATTCTTCAGATCCATTCTTTTTCTCAACTTTTGATCTACACTGCTTCTTACAGTGCCCTTCTTTTCCACATCTCTAACATACCTTTACAAACTTTCCGGGAGATTTAGATCTACCCTTAGACTTGAGAACTTAGATCTATTTCTTTCCTGGGAGAATCCTCTTGCAAATAATGTGTTTGTGCTATATACTTCCATATTCTTTCGTCTCATCTCCTCTGACAACAAGGATGAGAACACTTCATCAAACTTCAAGGCAGTTGTATTACTACCTATGGCCACAACTAGACTATCCCACGAATCCGGTAAACAACACAATAAACTGATACACTTATCTTCATCTAAAATTTTAATCTCAACAGATACTAACTGACTTACCACAGTATTGAAGGCATTCAAATGCTCTGCCACCAAGTCTCCATCTCTCATCCTCATGTTGTACAACTTCTTTCTCAGGAATAGTTTATTTACTAGGGACTTAGACTGATACAACTTCCCCAACTTATCCCATAAATCCTTGGTTGTAGCTTCCTCTGAAACATTCAGTAATATTGAATCTGAGAGACACAGTCAGATTGTGCTCTTCACCTTCTGATCCAACTTTTTCCAGTCATCTGTTGAAGTTCATGTAGGTGCAGTACATGGATCTACCGTGATCCACTAATCTTTGTCCACCAACAGATCTTCCATCTTGAGCTTCCACAACTCAAAGTGTTTCCCATTAAACTTCTTGATCTCCATTTTCGAATTGCTCGCCATTTCTTTTCACCTGAAAAATCAATACCACAGATCTCCCACTTTAACAAGGCTTATCATAGTCCCAAGCCAAACCCTTGACCACAAAGGTGTCCCCCTGAAGCCAACGAAGCTCTGATACCAAATGTAGATTTTAACCTTGTACAATATTTACTGCAAATGGATTTTCAGTAAAAGAACAGAAAAGATACAATGGAAAATACAAACATTACACAGATATTTTTCCTCTGGAAACCCAAATCAGGAAAACCAGCATACTCTATATTCATTCATAGTGATACATTGTTTACAATACAATATACATATAGGAGCCAATGGCATCCAAAAACCTAACCCAATGACCTAGATTAGTCAACAACCCTAATTCCTTAACTGGAAATAGAAAACCATTGGCAAAAAACCATGTGCCGAAAAACTGCCCAACAATGGACATGAAAATCAAGGCAACACGAAAAACGAGGCAAAAATCAAACACATTTATCGAGGCAAAACATATTTCTCGGGGGCGTTGCCCCCGAACCCTGGTGCAATGCAGGCACTACTACTCGTGCAAATAATATAACACATACCCAACAGTAACAACTAATGGTAATAGTTTCTAGTGGGTTAAAAATCAGCAGAACTTTAAAAAAATGAAGTGGAATATTTGTCGAGCCTTGTTACTAACACTACCTAACTTTCATAAGTTTTTTCAAAATAGAAAGTGATGCTGGTGGGTATGATATGGGGTAGTATTAATGCAATGGGGGGGGAATTTTCTATCATTCAGATCTATTCCACATAGTAGTACTAAACTACCCTACATATCAAAAGGAGCTCTATGTCTTGGTTCAAGCAGTGAAGAAATGGAAGCATTGTTGATTGGATAAGAAGACCATCCTCCATATCTATCACCAACCTTTACAATACTTGCAAGCCTAGAGTAAGCTCCAACAAGTAAGATACTATAATTGGATGGGATTTATGCAACTATTTCAACTAGTGATTAAATATAAGGATGTTATCAACAAGTTGTATTATTTTCTATCCAAACTACCAACACCAAAACTCACAGCTCTAAGAGCCATTATGCACATGGATCCATTTATCCACGAAGCATATAGAGAGGAATATGTGGAAGATGATGACTTTGAGGGGATGTATAAATAGTTGCAAGGAAAACAAGGGAAAGCATATGTTGATTACCATGTCCAAGATGGGATACTCTACAAGATGAGGAATCTTTGTGTACTAAATGAAGAAAGACTATAATTGATAAGGGAGGCTCACGACTCCAAGATTGCTAACAATTTTGGCATTGAGAAAACTATGGCTAGCTTGCAAAGGTATGTTTATTGGCCTAAGATTCAATAAGAACTAGCTAAATTTATCAAATTATGTATTGTGTGTTGTATCAGCAATCCTAGCAACAAGAATTAAGGAATATACAGTCCACCTCTAATCCCTACAAGGCCATGGGAATTTATATCCATGGACATTGTTGGGGGGTTTTCGAGGACAAGAAGAGAGTGTGACTATTGATATGGGGTAGTAGACAGCTTTAATAATATGTCTATTTTGATGGTTTGTAAAAAGATAATCAAAAGATAAGAAGTTGCAAGGTTATTCTTTAAAAGGATCGAAGTGCACTTTGGAATTCCAAGTAACATCATTTATGATGGAGATACTAGATATATCACTGTGTTTTGGATTTCATTATGGGAGAATTTAGATAATAAACTAAAGAGACCCACCACCTTTCACCCATAGAATGATGGGTAGACAAAAGTAGTGAATAGGACTTTGGTTTAGATTTTGAGAGATTTCAATCATAAGCATCCAAGACTTGGGATAAAACTTTGGTTTACATACAAAATTATTTTAACAGATTTGTCCACACATCCACTAGTGAGTTCCTTTTGGAAATTTGTTTTGGATACTTGTCAACATCACCATTGGATATTATATATGGCCAACCTAAAGTAGGGGAAACAACCTCAAGTGATGCAATGAAGGCAAAAAAATTCATAGACATGATAAGGCAAATACACTTACAAGTTCAAGAGAAACTAAAGAAGTTTCTAGACATAATGAGCATAGAATTGAGAAGACCTTCCAAGTAGGAAAATAGAGTTTGGTTGCACCTCAATATAGAAATCAAAGTCTTGAGATATGCTTCAAAATATTGGATAAAGTATGCAACAATGCATATAGACTCATTCTTCCACCTTATATGTGCATGTATGCATTAGTAAGTGTAAAGAACATGAAACTCTTATGAGCCATCCATAGCTTGATGAGGATGAAGAGGGCTAAGTATTTCCTTTCATTGACTATTTGGCTCGAAATGTATAGGAAGAATTATTAAAGGACAAAATTCTACAAACACAAATTTAGAATGACCAAAAGAGGTCAATAAGAACTTTGGTAGGTGTGATTGAAGGTTTAACCACCCAAGGCCAAATGGTACTTCAAGGAGAAAGTTGAAGAATTGTTTCCTCATGTCCTTCAAAGTTAAAGATCTTGGAGATAAAAAGGATCCCAAAATGGGGAAGGATGATCCATAATGGATATAAATAAATACCACATGAATCTACTTATTCTCGAGATGAGGGATATTATAATTTGAAACATATCAAATATGGTGTTGATTTTGTCAAAAATGGAATCACTAATTTCTGGAGCATTTTCAAGGCCCTAAACAACATTTTTTGGGCCTTGTGATGAACGAAGCTTGTGTTAGGATTTCATATTATAAGGTGGAATTTTTTCTTCTCATTGAGATCTTTCCAATGTGCTACCATGCATCTAAAGTTCATCTACAAAAGTTATGGTCCCGAAGGTAACATATTAAATATATCATGCATGTCCATATGGAAACCATTTTATTACTAACATTTGGGAATACAATAGAGATTTCTAGAAGCATCATGGAGGTTTCAATAGGGTTTCAAAACTCTAAACATAACCCTAATACAAGCTAGCAAAAACCTAGTGGGGGGGTGGTTCACTTTTGATTAGCCACAATTGTTTTTTAGTATGAGTAGGAATGTGGAGGATATGTTAAAAAGGAAAAATGGTTGAGGCATATTGTAGAGGATTATATAAAACCATAGCGTCTCATAGCTTCACAATAAGCTTGATAACTTTGTAATATGTATTGTAATCTCCATAAAATAAGAAGACAAATGGCATAATCCTTCATTGAATTATGGTTTTTTGTATGAGTTTCTAAGCTAAATATTTATGTTCTATCATGTTTCATAAGGTAAAAATTTGTGTTCCATTATGTAAATATGTATTCTAGTCTATATGTAAGAGTAGTTAAGTAATCTTAATGGTGTGTTTTTATTTATGTTAAAGCATTAAAAATACAAAAAGATGGTCGCATAGTTGAGCATAGGCTCATTGTAGTCATTTTAAGTTAGATTTATTATGGCTATTCAACCATTGGAGTATCTAAGGTGATTTACAAATCAACAATAATTAATAAGGGATTGGACTAGGGGATAATGTGACTCTCCCCTTCAAACAAGTATTTCCCTCAATGTTGATCAATCGTGGATGCTTTTGTATGAAGAATTGTTCTTCTCAAGTCCCATATTTTGTCAGTAGGTTATTCCACTTAATGAGGTACTCAATAATTCCTCCAGTCCTTAGTTGCTTGATTTTTGTTTCAGTGACAATTTTAGTTATAGTATGATTTTCCTTCTTCATCAAGCTCTAGAAAAGTAGTCTTAATCGAGATCTTGTCACCATTTACCTTCTTTAAATGAAACTTGGAAGACAACATGGACACATAAAGGAGGAAACTCCAATCTCTAAGACATATTGTCAATCCTCTACAACAAATCATAGAGACCATAGTAGTTGTCTGCTAATTGTTTTCCTTATTTTGTTACTTGATCCTATATGTTTGCATGGTTGTAGCCTCAAAAATACCCAATCCCCCACCTCAAAATGTCTTTCACTATGATGTTTATGTACATGTTCTTTCATATTTCTTCGTGCTATAGACAAGTTGTCCTTCAAGAGTTGGGTAACCTATCATTGGTGTTGGACATGATCCTTCACCACTTGAACCTTAAGTTTCCCTCTTAAAGGTGATATGAAGGATGGAGAATGATACCCATGCCATAAATGGGAATATTTTCGATGAAGTATGGAAAGAAGTATTATACCATACTCTCCCAAAGGTAATCACTTGATCCATTGTATAGCATATCCAAAGAAACCAAAGTAACCATCCAAACATTTATCCATGTTACCAACTAAAAATGCATGGTTCATTTTGATTTCTAAAACACATTGTGTCTTAGCATTAAAGCGATGAGGGTGTGAATCCTTTGAGTGAGAATTGTCTTGAATGCCATTCACATTGTGTGTGTTTACCGTAGAATTACCTTGTTCATAATGCTTGGCTAGATCAAGGAACATTATCTTCTTATCACCATTTGGAGGATTGTTTGCTTACGTGGTGGAGGTATCACATGTTTTGATGCATATATCACATTTGGGGTACATTCTCCATATTTGGAGGTGATTTGAATGTTTTGATAAATGTTTCACCATTGTGATAGTAATTTCACATTATCCAAGGCATGATATACATAATTGTAGGCATTTCTCACGACCAACATGTCATCTCACTTGTACGAGGCATAAGCTACATATTTCCAAGCAATATGGACCCAGTGGCACGCTCCACTAGAAATATTACAAATGGTTAAAGAAGAAATCCCACCTTATAAGGAGGTACTAGAGAGTTTTATGGCATGCATTATGGTCAAAGTATCTATGAGGATGAGCACCCTACCATAGGATGTTGACACATGGCATCGAAGCATTTATCCAAGGTTAAGTACACATTTTTTTAGGAAAACCCTTCAATATATTTACTTGTTGACCATCTTAGAAGACCTAAAGCATGGAAATAGAATAAGAGTAGACGAGCGCTACACTTTTTGAGCATTGTATGGCATGATGAAAGGTACTAATGACTCTCATATAATGAAGTGATCCATGCATAAGGGTGTTCTATTATATTTTATTGCATTATTTGATGGAAAAGAAGGTTTGAAAGGAGCACTTGCCTAGGAGAGGGGTCAAGTGGACCCCTTACACACTTATTAATCAAAGATCATTACATGTGGAGGGGTATTGTCCTTTAGAGTATGGCATATGGCAGCAAGAGAATATTTCAACCCTTCTTTAATGGATTTTTTCACCCAAAATGAGGGGCACCCTACTGCAAGGAGACTTCGAGACCTTTTAATGATATATTGTTATTATTTCTAGGAGGAAAATATGGATCTATGACATTATAGAGTATTCTCTATAATATTTTAGTGAAGGGTAGTGGAATGAGGAAGGGATTTGCTAAAAATGGATTGAGGTGGAGGAGAAAACCCTCTATAATCCAAACACATGTTTTTTTTACAGTAAAGGAAGAAAGGGCTCATGATGCTTTAATTACGTTCTTATTGTTTGTAGGTTTAATTGATATGCAAGGCTTTCATTGTAATTTTGTTGGTGTACTCTTCTTATCCAGAGATATTTCACCTATTTTGGAAGTTACTTTTGGATAAGAAGGAGTTGTGGCTATTATATATTGATTCTCATTTCTTTGATGATATCATATTTGTTAATGAAGAAATTGTATTTATTTTTTAATGTTGTTTTATTGTTCTATTTTATATTGATGGTTGCATGGTACTTTGGATGATGTTTATTGGAAGTGAAGTTGTATATTTATCAACATTTTATTCAATTTTCACATTGATTTGGTTGATGTAATCGGTAGGAATTATTTCTAATAGATTTGTTGATTTTCTCCATTCCATTTAAATCTTATTTGTCATATTTCTAACCTAACTTCACAACCCAAATGATAGGGCACTCGTCCTCTTCAATTCCACCAATTTTACATTGTAAAATCCTAAGAAAAATCCACTTCACTAACTTGATTTTCATATCATCATTCATAGACATGTTAAAAAATTTATCCAAAGGATTCCCCCCTTGATTCGAGAGAGAGTTGGCCTAAAGTGGGGAGGATGAGCATCGAGGTGATAATGGATGGTGTCTAGTTTCCTTAGGGTTTGTACTTGATGATTGGACTTATCTTTTGAAGTGTAGATTTTAGAGGTAACAATTCAAAATCTCAGCTTTCCCGCCAATTTGGGGGTACTAAGAGGAGTTTTTTCTTAGTTGAGTACCCAAACAATAAAATGAATCACTCCAAAAATTACCAGTGAAAATTGCATCGTTGTCACTTAAAATAATATTGGGATTGTCATTGTAGCTTCTAAATTGTTTCCTTAAGTGGTGTGACTACCATGCTTGTTTTAACAATATGAGATAGTGAGCTAAAATGGGTACACTTTGTGAGTGGAAACACCACTGCCATGATGACATTATTCCCTTTAAACTTGGGAAGACCCACAATAAAGTTAATTAATACCACTTCACAACATTGGCTTGGTATGGCTAAGGGTTCTAGAAGACTTGGGTCTTGATTCTGTCTTGTTTGTTTCGGTAGTAAACCAAACACTTCACAACAAAATTTTGAACGTCAACTCTAAGAACCTCCTAGAAAAACTCAAGCATAATTATGTGATAAGCTTTCAAAATTTTCAAGTGTGCATCTGTAGGAGAAGTACGTGATTGATAAAAGAATTTATGTTTCAGTTAGGATTTCTTACATAAATATAAGTGATCATTATTCAAGGTAAAATTATCCAATGCACTAGGGTCCTATTGCAATTTTTGAATGACATTCCATGTTTTCTAGTCTTATTTCTATATGATCCTTGCTTTTGATCCCCAATCAACTTGTAGAATGGAATTAGGAAAACGTAAGCCTTAAGTGTCCTCTTCTTTCCTTAAAATTAGATTAGGCACCACATTCACTTTCCTTTTTTTAGATAATTTCAAACTCATAACCTAACATCTTAGGCACATTTTTTTGTTTATCCTATGAATACAGTTATTGTTCCAAGAAGTACTTCATACCATGATGTGTTTTACCTTGAAGTGTCTACCTATTAGATAAGGGAATCATTGCATGCATGTAGTATGGACAACATTTTCTTCTCATAAATGGGTTTGATTGAGTTATTTCCGCTAATTTGTCTAGATTTGAAGGTAAGGGACCTTCCTTCTTGCATTAAAATTGCACCAATATTACCATGCCTCAAGCCATCGCACTCCACAATAAAAACAATTACGAAATCAGGGATTGCCAATAGCATAGAATGCTACATGTGGCCTGCCTAAGTTTCCAAAAAGATTGAATGGCTTCCCGAGTCCAAGAAAATGCATCATTTTCGGGTTTTTTTGTTAGAGATGCTACAATTAAACCATAGTTCTTGACAAACTTGTAGTAATACCATAATATTCTCTAGGGTTATTAATGTTCTTTAAATTTTTCTAGGGCCCACCTTAACACCTTCATAAGATATAATATGCCACAAAAATTCCACGTATTTAACCCTAAAGGCACACTTGGAGTGCTTAGCACATATTTGTTGCTCCTCCAATAGTTGTAAGACCTTGTTAATATGTTGTATATGCTCTTCCCAGGATTTGTTGTAATTTAATATATCATACAAACATTTGTTTTTCCAAGAAAAAAATCTATAATTTTATATTTTAGAGGTTGAAATCAAAATATACATATAGTTGTCCTAGATGAACTCAAGACCTAAGGTCTATATCTATTTTTTCACTATCTAATAAAAAACATAAGAGACTAAGTCTACTTATTATAGTCTTCCTTCAGTATCTTGAAGAAACTAATATCATAGCATTAATAACCTATTGAGGACCTTCAGGATTGTACCCAAAAGGTCTCAAAAGATCTCTTCAACATAATCAAATAGTAAAGGATGCTTAATACAAAGATTTTTCAGACGCTAAACAAAGAGTGCCTCCTTTGAATTCTTGTTCGGTTAAGACACACTCCTGCAAAAGAAAAACTTATTTATAACCAAGCTCTTGGAACACAATTTGGTCATAAAACCTATTAAACTGATCGAAGGACAGGGTCTTGCCAAATTACTTACTGACTCAAATTATAAAGTTCTTGGTTTACATCACATTTTTAGTCAATCAGATAAATCAAGATTCCAGGTTGAAGTATCGGGCCTTCATGTAATGGACAAATATCTTTCTTCACCTTGGTATAAATATATTGTTTACTTTTCGCAAAATCTCCAAGTTCCTCCTGATTTTGAAAAATCTAAATTAGAACTTTGAAACTCAAATCTGTGAAGTATTGTATAGTTAATCAAGAACTATTTTGCAAAGACCCCAATGGAATTATAATTAAATGTGTTCATGAGGGAGAAAGTAAACAAATTCTGACAGATTTTGATAAAGGATTTTGTGGCAGACGTCATCATTGGAAATCTACAGCTTTCAAGATCCTAAGAGTAGGCTACTATTGGCCTGTATTATTTTATGAGGTATTTACATAGGTTATAGCATGTGAGAATGCCAGAAGCTTGCAAGAAAACAACTTCTATCCCTACCCCTGAAACATGTAATTGCAAATTGACCTTTTCAGCAGTGGGGCTTGGATTTCATTGGAGAGATCCACCCAACTTCTTTTGGACAACGTAGGTGGATTCATATAGCCAGGGCTTATTTTACAAAATGGATTGAGGTTGTCCCTACAAGGAATTCCACAGATAAGGTCATCATGAGTTTTCTTGAAGGAAATATTTTCTCAAGGTTTGGATGTCCTAGAAAACTTGTTATTGATAACGCTTAGGCATTCAATTCTACTTCCATGATTGAATTTTCAAGAAAATACAATGTTGAGTTGTCACATTCCACCCCATATTACCCTCAGGGAAATGGATTAGTAGATTCTTCCAATAAAAGCCTTGTCAGAATCATGAACAATTTGTTAACATAAAATAAAAGGTCTTGGGATTCTAAGATGAAATTTGCCTTATGGGTTGATAGAATCAGTACTAATAAATTTATTGGGACTTCACCTTTTCAACTAGTCTATAGCATAGATGCAATCCTTCCAACTCAACTTGGTTTTCGAGTATTAAAATTTTTGCAAGAAAAGTTGGAAGAACCAAATGATATTCAAAGGAGAATTTTCCAAATCATTGAAGTTCAGAAAAAGAGAGAAAAGTTGAATGAAGAGTCTGAAGCCTATCAGAGTAAATTTAAGGCAACATTTGACAAAAAGACCAAAAAAGACAGTTTTAAAGCAGGAGATATTATGCTAAGGTGGGATGCCAGAAGAGAGGACAAATACAAGCATCATAATTTTGATAATTTATGGTTTGGTCCTTTCAAAACAGCCAAGGTACTGAATAACAAAACTTTCATCTTGCACAATTTGGATGATACTGAAATATTTGGTGGCCTAGTAAATGTGCGGTTTCTGAAACACTACTTCTTTTAGCAAACCAGAATTTCCAGTTTGTAAATATTTTTTGTTTTGATTTGGTGTGATTAACGAATTAGAGCAAATAAGACTCCATGGCCTAATGGAAGTACTAGTGTGTAATTCGTTTTCTTTACAGTTAAAGATGCAATGTGATTGGTTGGTGAATAAGCAGTCATGAATGGGAATGAACGGGGCAAGATTATGAGTAAAAATTTATGATAGGCTGGAAATATGAAAGGCATTGATCTGCAAATTCTTAATGTTTCATCATGAAACATTATCCCCAGAAGGAGCTAGTGTTAGTCCTTGAATTTGTCTTGACTTGTTATTCACAAATTATCCTTTCCTGACATGTTGTGGTTGCCTAACTTTCCCCTTTGACTCATTTCTTTTATACCTTATGGTGTGCTTTTATTGTTTTCTTTAGCATTTTTTGTCATGCATTGGTGATATAAAGTTTGAATTAATATTCTTAGAGTATCTTCCATCATGATTAAGAGTCATTTCTTATTTAAATTTGAAAAATTGAATCAAAGGAAGGCGCTACAAGAATATTGTTATTCTTATAGCACCTGAAATCATCATTATTATGAACGTGCTAAATCTCGAAATATCGTGCCAACAATTACCCGAGATCATGCTAAGGATTGAGCACATTTAATTATTGTGATCAAATCATGACTTGAGTCTGGGTGATGATTCAAAGAGATTGAGTTTGTACCTATAGAGAAGCTTCTTCCAATTGCTCGTTTATCTAGGAGACTCCAAATCTATTATTGATTCGAAACCCTAGAAGTTACAGGTTATGGCTCCTAAAAAGGGTGGACAGATCAGTCGATTGGAACCAGAAGGGGTAAAATTGCTCGAAGCCTTCCCTGAAATATTATAGAAATTCAAGAAGGTTGGGTGGTATGATTTATGTTGTACATTCCATGGGTGTCACGAAGACATCTCCATCATTTTTTCTCAGAATTTCGATGGCTACGAAACAGTATTGGGAAACCTGTTGATTCATGTTATTGAACATTTCATTCCAGATACATGTAGAGTGTTCATGTATGGAGAGAGATGGTGGAAGAAGGATAAGCTACCTACTAATCTAGTCAATCAGTTTCTTTTTCCAGAGCACCATGACCCGGATTGGAGGCAATGTATTCCACAGAAATGGTTGAAAGAGGAATGGAAAACTGCTTTGCCCATAATTCGAAGGTACATTACCTATGAGGAAAGGTTTTCAATTATTCATTATTATCACATACAATTATTAATGCATTTAAATGGTGATAATCCTATGTTTTTACCCTTTTATTTACTGAAGATTTTAACAAAGATTTCCAAAAGGGTTTATACTCATCCTAAAACTGCTAGCAAGAGCTTGTTTCATCAAATCTTAATCAAACCTTGGTTCTGCATGCATTAAGTGAGGTTTGAATGTCTTGGAATAAATTGTTGAATTCATTAATACTGGAAGAACAAGGATCTAAACAGAGAAATACTCTAGAAAAGAAATCTACAATCTCAAAAACGAGAAGGAATGCCTCTAAAAATTTTGCAAAGACACAAGGAGACCCCTCTATATCTACAAGAACTAGGTTTAACAAAAGGAAGCTCCAACTACAACAAGAAATTGAAATCAAACATGAATCTGAATCCCATGTTTCTGAACATGGATATAAGAGTTTTGATAGAGTTTGTACAATGCAGATGGAAAAATAAATAACAACAAAGCTGGAAGGAGTTAAGCACGAACCTGGAAAAATTATAGTAATGAACCTGTGGAGAAGACCACTGATAAAAAAATAGAGTAAGATCGAAAAGGGTGAAAGAGTTCCACATTACAAAAGCAAGCCTAAGACTATGGCTACTAATAAATTAAAGATGAATTCCAAAGCCTTATTCAAGCCTTCTCTGCAGAAGGACAATTTCATTGTGCTTGATGATGATGATGATGAAAAAATTACAAAGAAAATAAAGGAATAGTTACAAGTGCCAGAGACAGTCAGTTCTAAAGATGAATTGGAGCAAGATCTGACATATACTCCTGAGGTGGATGAGTTATTATATCTAGATATGCATGAAGTTCAAGTTCCAAAAAATTACACAAGAGAGGAAATCACATTGGGTTCATCTTCAAAAGAGGAAAGGTATGAATTTAGAGCTAGAAAACCCAAGTTGTCAATTGACCTAAATCGACCTGCAACAGAGGAAAGCCATGAAGGACATGCCATTGAAACAGGAAATCAATTGAGACAAGAAAACAAAAAATTGCAGGAAACCATTAAATAACTGAAGCAAGAAAATTTGACACTTGAACATTGGACTGCTAAGTAACAAGAAAAAATGCAGAAGTTGAAAACAAAGTGCAAGGATCAGTGAAAACTGCTTAAAAATGTGAAGAAAATGAAAATTAAGCTCTATTAGCATAATGTAGTTCTCAAGGGCAAGATGAAGCAGGAAAATATCAAAGGTTCATCTTCTACTCCACACCAAAGGTTCCACAACCAAGGAAGCATATAATTTTGAATTTTGTCAATAGGAGGAGCACTTACATCTAAATGAAATGGAAATCCTAAAGTTGTTTTAAAAGGGTTATACACAGGTTGAAGATTTTGTAGGTAAAGGAGAATAAAGTGACTCGACATGTGCAACATATGAATACCTTGTCAGCAGAATTTTTTCCATCAGTTGTTGAGTGTTTTGAGTCAATCATAGATTTGCCTACCACAACAGTTTTTTTCACTTTTTGACGAAGTTTTGAAGAACCAACTCAACAATCAGTTGCAACATCCTATTTTACAGGATCTGAATATCTTATCAAATCAAGACTAGTCAAATGTCAATCCATCTATCTAATGACTAGGTTATGGAGATTCAAATGCAATATATGTAAGAGGATTTGTCTCTTAGATGCTAGCTAGAAAATAGGATCATATCAAAACCGTTTCTAGGAAATAGGATCTATGGAAACCACTGTTGTGTATAAAAAGGCAACTTGTTGATAGAGTTAAGGGTTGGAAGTGATGATATTTTTGAAGAAATCTTTGTTTCTGATTGTAAAGACTAAGACTTATTACATTTTGTACTAAATGGAAAAGACTATATGATGGTTAGACTCATCTTCTTGTCTTTAATATATATTTTCTTACTTGAATGCATATTTATCTTCTGCGAAGCATTTGATATATCTTGTTTATGATTTAATCAAATGAAGATTTTGTTGATTGCTTGTTCATAACCTAATTTTTGTTTAAGTACATGTTCTTATTATTGAATGATATTTAGAATCAAGGATTTCCTATGTGAGTGAACAAATTGAAAACTTACATATTTATGTCTTTCATGTTATAATATGCTATCTAATTCATCAGGTTGACTACCATTTACTGAGCAAGTGTGATAGGATTTTGCTCTTGTTATATGATATTGATATAGTTATTTTACCATTGCTTAACCTTCAAACCAATTTCAAAACCCAAACAAAGCTTTATTTATAAAAAACCATTGCAATAACTTGATGATGCCCTAGTTTTCCCTTTAGCAGTCAAGTGAAACTTTAGGGACTAACATCTTTTGGCGTCATTGTCGGGGATTAAGGAAGGAAGTTATTTTCCCTGGGAAGAATGACATTAAGATAAACTAGCTCTTGATGGTGAACAAGAGTTGGATACAAAAGTAGACTGCATATTTTTTCACCTTGTGACTCCATTACTGAAGATTTGTCTCCTAAAAGAGAAGTGAAGGGATCAAATCCTAATCCCACCAAAACCTCAGTATCAACTTCATATTCAAAAAGGAAAATGACCAGAGCCAATCCTAATCCTAAGCCAATTCCATCTGTATCAGATACTAAAAAAATATTGAGAAACTCCAGGTCAGTATTCATCTTCAAAGGGTAAATCTGATTTTTCTGGAGAAACCATTTATGAGTCCCAAGTACCCATTGTTGTTCCTCAAGAATAATTAGTGCCTATAATTAAGGAAAAACTTGTTGCACATCCTTCAAAATTAGTTCTTCCTACAACAATATCTATTAACGATTTGACAGTAGAACAATGGAAAGATTTTTATGAACTGATCAAACCAGAAGAAGAAGATATTACCTTCACATCTGAAACCCTGAGTGAGTTTCATGCACATACCAAAGAAGAAATTGACCAGATATTATCCTCATCTTTATCTTACATTTTCACTTCTAAGAGAGTGAAACCTAAAGTTCAAATTTTCAATAATATTTTGGCTATTGAAAGACTCTTAGAATCTCATCAGATCCATTCTCAGCCTTCATCACCTCTTAAAGTTCATACTCTCCTTTTGCCTCATATTTCACAGTCATATTCTCCTCCTAAATCTCCTACTGTAGTTTTCCACACCATGGTTATCAATAGAATGGGCGCTATCATAGTCGCTAGGTATGCACCCCTAGTGTTACCTCAAGTGTTATATGATTTCCTAGATGTAGACTATATGATATACTCACCTAGTTTTAATGGATAAGGAGAAGTAACAGCTGAAGAACATTTGTCCTCTTTTTACATCTTTACAGACAAATTTAATGTTGAACACACAGATGTTTGGATGAGGTTATTTGTACAGAGTTTGGATGGGGAGGTAAGGAAATGGTTAATAGGTCTCCTTGCCTATTCTATTGCAGAAATTGATTCCTTGGATGATGTTTTTTTTTTTCTGAAACAATGGGGAGTCAAAAAATACTAATTGTACTATATTACTGAATTTGGAGCTCTAAAGGGAAAACAAGGTGAGTCTGTCTCTAACTTTACCAAATGGTTCAACAAAATGTGCAGTAAAATAACTGATGAAATTAAACCCTCTGAAACTTCTGAAAAACTCACTTTTGCCTATGATTTTGATGTTGAGTTCTCCCTCTTGTTAAGATAAAGAAGGTTTGTCACTCTAAGTCCGATGCAAGACGTTTCTATTGAAGTAGAATAAAATATTTCAGCAGCTGAAAGATTAAAATCAAAATCTTATAGAGATAAGAAGAAACAAAAGGAAGAACTTACATCTTCTTCACATTCATCATCAAATCCTAAAATAGATGAAATGGCCAAATTGCTAAAAACTTTGGCATATGAGCTTGTTACATTAAAAATGGAAGATAAGACACCAAATAGGCTTGTTCAAGAAGGAGCAAATAGGAACCCTAATCAGTTTAGAAGGCTATCAAATGCACCTCAAATGATTCAAAGGGAAAGGAGGAATCGGGATGATCAAAGGGTATTACCCCCTTTCAAAATAATGCAGTAGACGAAACTGAAGGGGTTGTTGACATTGAAGATCATTCTGCAGTTCATTTACATGATATTGATTTTCCTTCACCTCATATAATGCAACAAGAATACGAAAACTCCCTTACATTGAATCAGTTTGATGAGGATGATGGAGAAGAAATTTTTCAGAATGAACCTAAGAAGAAATATGATCTCGGACCTAGACCAAGTGGATCAAAGGCAGATACAACATTTTAGACATATAAAACAAGTGCACCAGTCAAACAGGTACCCAGTAAAGAAGTAGAGAACAAATCAAATCAGCAACAACAACATCTTGTCAAGGTTAGTGCTATAGGAATAAAAGAAGCAGAAAAGGAATATATTTCTTTTAGTTTGGAACATGAGATCAATAAGATTAAAATATCCATACCTTTGATAGAATTAATGAAGATTGATCCTTTTAAAAAGAATATTCTGAAATCCTTACAACCTCCTACTCATGTAACTTCTTCTGATATTATAAGTCTTGAAGACGAAAATCCTACTATTACCATTGGCCTACATATTGAAAATTGATCTGATATTTCTCCTCCATTTTATATATATCTGAATGTTCATGAGAAAATTTTGCATAATTGCCTTATGGATTCAGGAGCTTCACACAATGTCATGCCTAAGGTAGTGATGGATGAGTTAGGTTTGGACATCACTAAGCCCTACCAAGACTTATACTCTTTTGACTCTAAAAAGGTTAAATGTTTAGCAGTCATTAAGACCTAGTTGTCACCTTATCTAAGTTGCCTATGAAAAGTGTGGTCATGGATGTGGTGGTTGTTGATATACCACCTAAATTTGGTATGATACTATCTAGATCTTGGGCTAAGAAGGTAGGAGGCTCATTGGATATGGACCTTACATATGCTACTATACCTTTTTTGGGGGGATAACATTGAAGGTTGTACAGGAAAGTCATACTAGCCTATCTTGTAAGTCATCATGAAAATCATGGAAATCACCCCATTTATGTAGTTGAAGATGAAATCGGATCATCCATGTTTCATATAAGTGGTGATGCCCTTGATCCATTGGCAATCAGATATGTAAATAGCCAAGCAAAAGAGGTTGAACATGCAGTTTGGAAGATGTTTGTTGATGGTTCTAGTTCAAAGGAAGGATCTGGAGCTAGGGTTGTATTCATATCTCCTCCCAAGGAAGTCATCCCTCTATTATATAAATTAGAATTTGATACCACCAATAATATTGTAGATTATGAGGCCTTACTACTGGGATTAAGGGCTGCAAAGGAAAATTGTTGTTTTTGGAGATTCAGAGTTTATTATTCATCCAATCATAAATATGTATCCAAAAAAGTATCAAAGATTGACGCAGTACAGAAATGAGTTATGGGACCTTTTTGAAAATGTTTTTCTAGATTTTAATATAACCTTTTTCAAGAGAAGTCTGAACCAACAAGTTGATTCTTTAGCCCTGACAGCTAGCAATTTCAAAATTCCTATGTTTTCAAAACTGAGATATGAAATTGAAGTAAGGCATAGGCCTTCTATTCCAGATAATATCAAATATCAGCATGTTTTCAATGATGATCAGGAATTGAAGAGAATTTTAGAGACTGCTGGTGAGTTTTCTGCAATCTCTATTGATCAGGAAAATGAAGATGATGATGCAGAAATTAAAGTCGATATTCCATTTCAGGATAAAATTGTAGGTCACAAGATTGTAGAATTGAATACAAACCATTTACCAAAAGGTTTGGTTCCCATTGAAAGGTTGCTCAACCATAATGATGTATATAAGAAGTTTGTTGTTCAAAGTCAAGAAACAAAGGTTGTTGATTGCAATATCAGTTCTGATCCAAACCCAAAGATTATAAAGTTATCTAAAGCCTTGTCTAGGAAACAGAAAGGGAGGTATGTCATATTATTGAAAGAATTTTTTGATGTGTTTGCTTGGTCTTATGAAGACCTTAACATTTTTTATACAGAATTAATTCATCATAAGATCCCTCTGAAGGCAGGATCTAAACCTTTTAAGCAGAAAATGAAGAAGTTATATCCTATGTTGCTTCATATAATTGAAAAAGAGGTGAAGAAACAACTTGATGCCAAGATCATAGTACCTCTCAAATACTCATATCGGGTGGCCAATCTTGTGCCTATCAGGAAAAAGAACGGTGAGATAAGGTTGTGTGTAGATTTAAAGAATTTGAACAGATGTTGTTTGAAGGACAACTATACATTGCCCAAGATGGATCATATTATGTAGAGAGTAGTGGTTGCTCAAAGGATCTCCTTGTTGGATGGATACTCTAGATATAATAAGATATCGGTTTTTGAAGAAGACAAGAAGAAGATTGCTTTCACTACTCTTTGGGGCACTTTCATGTATGACAAGATGCCCTTTTGTTTGATGAATGCAGGGGATAATTTTCAGAGGGCCATGGGCATCGCAATTGTGGGAGAAAAAGAAAATTTCATGGTAATTCATTTAGATGATATTACTGTTTTCTCGAAGTCTTGTGATGAGAAACTACAACACCTCAAGCAAACATTTGAAAAGTGTAGGAGATAAGGAATATCAATAAATCCAAAGAAATCTCACTTTTTCATGCATGAAGGTAAGCTCCTAGGGCATATTGTATATGCAAGAGGAATCAAGATAGATCCTGAGAGAGTGGAGGCCATTCAGAAGATTGACATTCCAAGGAACAAAAAGGCAATACAATCCTTCATAGGGAGAATAAAATTTTTAAGGAGGTTCATACCCAATTTTGTTGAAATCATAAATCTCATTACCAACATGTTGAAAAAAGATGCAGAAATTAAATGGACACCAGAAGCAAAGTCTTCCTTTGATAGGATAAACCAATCCTTAATTGAAGCTCCAGTTCTCATCATCCTACATTACTCTAAAGAGTTTCTAATTTTCTCATGTGCATCTGAAGATACCATTGTTGATGTTTTGTTGCAAAGGAATGATGAAGGGTATGAGTAACCTATTTATTTCTTCAGTAAGACTCTTAGAGGTGTAGAGTTAAAATATGACATTATGGAAAAGCAAGCTTACACCTTGGTTAAGGCATTGAAGTCCTTCAGGGTGTATGTGTTGCAGTCTGAAATAATTGCTTATGTACCAAATAGTGTTGTGAAAGAAATTCTTGTTCAACCAGACAGTGAAGGAAAGCGGGGGAAATGGATAACCAAGCTCTTGGAATACAATTTGGTCATAAAACCTGCTAAACTGATCAAAGGATAAGGTCTTGTCAAATTACTTACTGACTCAAATTATAAAGTTCTTGGTTTAAATCAAATTTTTAGTCAATTAGATAAATCAGGATTGCGGGCTGAAGGATCGGGCCTTCAGGTAATGGAAAAATATCTCTCTTCACCTTGGTATAAAGACAGTGTTTACTTTTTGCAAAATCTCCAAGTCCCTCTTGATTTTGAAAATTCTAAAATTAGATCTTTGAAACTCAAATCTGCAAAGTATTGTATAGTTAATCAAGAACTATTTTGGAGAGACCCTAATAGAATTATAATCAAATGTGTTGATGAGGGAGAAAGCAAACAAATTTTGGCAGGTTTTCATAAAGGATTTTGTGGCAAACATCATCATTGGAAAGCTACATCTTTCAAGATCCTAAGGGAAAGCTACTAATGGCATGTATTATTTTCTGAGGTATTTACACAGGTTAGAGCATGTGAACAATTCCAGAAGTTTGCAGGAAAGCACCAACTTCTATCCCTGCCCCTGAAACATGTAATTGCAAATGAACCTTTTCAGCAGTGGGGCCTGGATTTCATTGGAGAGATCCACCCACCTTCTTCTGGACAACATAGGTGGATTCTTACAACCACATATTATTTTACAAAATGGATTGAGGTTGTCCCTACAAGGAATTCCACAGATAAGGTCATCGTGAGTTTTCTTGAAGGAAATGTTTTCTCAAGGTTTGGATGTCCCAGAAAACTTGTTACTAATAATGCTCAGGCATTCAAGTCTGCTTCCATTATTGAATTTGATGGAAAATACAATGTTGAGTTGTCACATTCCACCCCATATTACCCTCAGGGAAACGGATTAGTAGAGTCTTCCAATAAAAGTCTTGTCATAATCATGAATAAATTGTTAACAAAAAATGAAAGGTCTTGGGATTCTAAGTTGAAATTTTCCTTATGGGTTGATAGAATCATTACTAAGAAATCTATTGGGAATTCACCTTTTCAATTGGTCTATGGGACAGATGTAATCCTTCCAACTCAACTTGGTTTTCCAGTATTAAATTTTCTGCAAGAAGAGTTAGAAGAACCAATTGATATTGAAAGAAGAATTTTCCAAATCATTGAATTTTAGCAAAAGAGAGAAAATTTGAATGAAGAGTTTGAAGACTAACAGAGTAAAGTTAAAGCAACATTTGACAAAAAGACCAAAAAAGACAGTTTTAAAGCAGGAGATCTTGTGCTAAGGTGGGATGCCAGAAGAGAGGACAAATCTAAGAATGGTAAGTTTGACAATTTATGGTTTGGTCCTTTCAAAATATCCAAGGTACTAAGTAACAACACTTTCATCTTGCACAATTTGGATGATACTGAAATTTATGGTGATACTGAAATTTTTGGTGGCCCAGTAAATGGGCGATTTCTGAAACACTACTTCTTTTAGCAAACCATAATTTCCAGTTTGTATATAGTTTTTGTTTTGATTTGGTGTGATTAATGGATTAGAGAAAATAAGACTCCATGGCCCAATGGAAGTACTGGTGTGTAATTAGTTTTCTTTAAAGTTAAATATGTAGTGTGATTGGTTGGTGAATAAGCAATCATCAAGGGGAATGAATAGGGAAAGATTATGAGTAACAATTTATGACAAGCTAGAAAGATGAAAGGCATTGATCTGCACATTCTTAATGTTTCATCATGAAACACTATCCCCAGAAGGAGCCAGTGTTAGTCCTTGAATTTGTCTTGACTTGTTATTCAAAAATTATCCTTTCATGACATGTTGTGGTTGCTTAAATTTCCCCTTTGACTAATTTCTTATATACCTTATCATGTGCTTTTATTGTTTTCTTTAGAATTTTTTGTCATGCATTGGTGAGATAAAGTTTGAATTAAGATTCTTAGTGTATCTTCCATCATGATTAAGATCCATTTCTTGTTTAAATTTGAAATTTTGAATCAAAGGAAGGCGCTACAAGAATATCGTTATTCTTGTAGCACCTGAAATCTTCATTATTATGAACGTGTTAAATCCTGAGAGATCGCGTCAGCAATTACCCGAGATCATGTTGAGGATGGAGCAAATTTAATTATTGTGATCAAATCATGACTTGAATCTGGGTGATGATTCAAAGAGATCGAGTTTGTACCTATAGATAAGCTTATTCTAATCTCTTGTTTAACCAGGAGACTCCAAATCTGTTACTGATTTGAAACCCTAGCAGTTATAGGTTATGGCTCCTAAAAAAGGGTGGACAGATCGGTTGATTGGAACCAGAAGGGGTAGAATTGCTTAAAGATTTCCCTGAAATCTTGCAGAAATTAAAGAACGTTGGGCGGTATGAGTTATGTTGTACATTTAAGGGGTATCATGAAGACATCTCCATGATGTCTACTGAGAATTTAGATGGCTAGTATTGGGAAACCTGTTGATTCATGTTACTAAACATTTCATTGCAGCTGCATGTAGAGTGTCTATGTATGGAGAGAGATGATGGAAGAAGGATAATTTGCCTACTAATCTAGTCAATTAGTTTCTTGTTCCAGAGCACCGTGACCTGGATTGGAGCCAGGGTATTCCACAAAAATGGTTGAAAGAGGAATGGCAAACTGCTTTGTCCATAATTCGAAGGTACATTACCTGTGAGGGAAGGTTTTCAACTATTCATTGTTATCACATAATGTTATTAATGCATTTAAATGGTGATAATCCTACGTGTTTACCCTTTTATTTGTTGAAGAGTTTAACAAAGATGTCCAAAAGGGTTTATACTCATCCTAAAACTGCTAGCAAGAGTTTGTTTCATCAAAGATTAATCAAAACAATGGTTCTACATGCATTAAGTGAGGTTCAAATTTATTGGAATGAATTTTTGAATTCATTAAAACTGGAAGAACAAGGATATAAATAGTGAAATACTCCATAAAAGAAATCTACAATCTCAAAAACGAGAAGGAATGCCTCTAAAAATTATGCAAAGTCACAAGGAGATCCCTTTGTATCTACAAGAAATAGGTCTAACAAAAGGAATCTCCAACTACAACAAGAAGTTGAAATCAAACATGAATATGAATCCCCTGTTTCAGAACATGGATAAAGAGTTTTGACAGAATTTGTACAAGGCGGATGGCAAGACAAAGAACAACGCAATTGCAAGAAGTTAAGCGGGAACCTGGAAAAGATTATAGTAATGAACCTGTGAACAAGACCACTGATAAAAAACAGAGTAAGATGGAAAAGGGTGAAATTGTTATGGATTACAAAAGAAGGCCTAAGACAAGGGATACTAATAAATTAAGTCTCAAACTGAAGCCTTATTCAAGCCTTCTGTGAAGAAGGACAATTGCATTATGCTTGATGATGATGATGATGAGAAAATCACAAAGAAAACAAAGGAACAATTACAAGTGCCAAAGACAGTTAGTTCTGAAGATGAATTGGAGAAAGATCTGACATATAACCCTGAGGTGGATGAGTTACTATGTCCAGATATGCATGAAGTTCAAGTTCCAAAAAATTACACAAGAGAGGAATCATATTGGGTTCATCTTCAAAAGAGGATAGGTATGAATTTAGAGCTAGAAAGCCCAAGTTGTCAATTGATCTAAATCGACCTACAACTGAGGAAATCCATGAAGCACATTCCATAGAAACGGGAAATCAATTGAGACAAGAAAACAAAAAATTATAGGCAACCATTAAAGTACTGAAGCAAGAAAAGTTGACACTTGAACATTGGACTGTTAAGCATACAATTGGCATAATGTGAAGAAAAGGTGAAGAAAAATAGCATTAATCTCTATTGGCATAATGTATTTCTCAAGACCAAGATGAAGCAAGAAAATATCAAAGGTTCATCTTCTACTCCACACTAAAGGTTCCACAACCAGGGCAACATACAATTTTGAATGTTGTCCACGGGAGGAGCACTTACTTCTAAATGAAATGGAAATCCTAAAGCTATTTTTGAAGGGTTATACACAGGTTGAATATTTTGCAGGTAAAGGAGAATTCAGTGACTCAACATATGCAACATATGAATACCTTGTCAACATAATTTTTTCCATCATTTGTTGAAATGTTTTGATTCAATCATAGATCTGTCTACCACAATAGTTTTGTTCACTTTTTGAGCAAGTTTTGAAGAACCAACTCAACAATCAGTTGCAACATCCTATTTTTAGGTTTCAACTATCTTATTAGATCAAGACTAGTCAAATGTCAAGCCATCTATCTAATGACTAGGTTATGGAGATCAGAATGCAATATATGTAAGAGGATTTGTCTCTTAGATGCTAGCTAGAAAATAGGATCATATCAAAACTATTTCTAGGAAATAGGATCTATGGAAACCACTGTTGTGTATAAAAAGGCAACTAGTTGACAGAATTAAGGGTTGGAAGTGGTGATATTTTTTAGGAAAACTATGTTTTTGATTGTAAAGACTAAGACTTATTACATTTTGTACTGAATGGAAAAGGTTATTTGATGGTTAGACTCCTCTTCTTGTCTTTATTCTTTATTTTTTTACTTGAATGCATATTTATCTTCTCCAAAGCATTTGATAGATCTTATTTGTGATTTAAGTCAGTGGAGATTTTGTTGATTGCTTGTTCATAACCTGATTTTTGTTTAAGTGCATGTTGTTGTTCTTGAATTATATTTAGGATCGAGGATTTCTTATGTGAGTTAATAGATTGGAAACTTACATATTTATGGCTTTCATGTTATAATTTGTTATCCAATTCATCAGGTTGACTACCATTTACTAAGGAAGTGTGATAGGATTTTGTTCTTGTTATCTAAGATTGATATTGTTATTTTACCACTCCTTAACCTTCAAACCAATTTCAAAACCCAAACAAATCTTTATTTATAAAAAAAGCATTGCAATAAGTTAATAATGCCTTAACTTTCCCTTTAGCAATCAAGTGCAACTTTAGAGACTAACATGAACCATGAACAAAAATCATAATGTCATCTACAAAAAGTAAATGTGAGAAATAGACAAATTTTTCAACTTAAAACCCCTTCATTGATCTCCTTCACTTCTTGCATCCTTGATTAACATACTTAATCTTTCTACCACTAAAAAGAAGATAACTAACATCCTTACCTGAAACCTATAGTAGAAACAAAAAAGCTAGAAAGAGATCCATTAATCAACACTACAAATAAAACTTATGATAGCAAACCCATGATCCAATTTATAGTCCTCAAATTCATACCCAACTGAAGCAACAATAATCTAAGTAATATCCAATTCGCATTATCGAAATCTATATTTAGGATAGCTACTAGTAATTTTGGGTCTTAACATAATTCATTCATCCTCGTGCTAATCCAACCACATCACAAATTCTGTAGTTAAAAAGAAATCCAAACTATTCATGAAACACAATACCTGAAAAAACACCCTTCAATATGTTAACAAAGATTTTGGAAATTAGATTGTAAATTACAATTCCAGAAATAAATAGGCCTATAATATTCAAAACTAACAGAGTCTTGTTTTTTGGGGAACGAGTGTTATGAAAGTGGTATTTAATTCCCTCGAAACTTTCCCAAATGCTTGGATTCTTCAAGAACTTGTAGCAGATCTTGTTCCAATAAATAATTAAGATTAAGGTAGAATTTCACTGACATACCACTAGGCCCGGGACTCTTCCCTTTATCGAAAGAGGAAATAACAGACTTTAGATTTTCCATTGTAATTTTAGCCTTTAAATCCTTATTCATTTCCTTATCTATGAGACAAGGAAAAAGACTTAATATTTTTATAATTTCTCCATGTTAGTAGTTTCTAGCTCCTTAATCTTTATTCATTTTGTTATTTATGAGACAAGGAAAAAGACTTAATATTTTTATAATTTTTTATAATTTCTCCAATGTTAGTAGTTTCTAGTTCCTTAATCCTTATTCATTTCATTATCTATGAGACAAGGAAAAAGACTTAATATTTTTATAATTTCTCCAATGTTAATAGTTTCTAGCTCCTTAATCCTTATTCATTTCGTTATCTATGAGACAAGGAAAAAGACTTAATATTTTTATAATTTTTTATAATTTCTCCAATGTTAGTAGTTTCTAGCTCCTTAATCCTTATTCATTTCGTTATCTATGAGACAAGGAAAAAGACTTAATATTTTTATAATTTCTCCAATGTTAGTAGTTTCTAGCTCCTTAATCCTTATTCATTTCGTTATCTATGAGACAAGGAAAAAGACTTCATATTTTTATAATTTCTCCAATGTTAGTAGTTTCTAGC
This sequence comes from Picea engelmannii, assembly GCA_009831015.1. Taxonomy (NCBI): domain Eukaryota; kingdom Viridiplantae; phylum Streptophyta; class Pinopsida; order Pinales; family Pinaceae; genus Picea; species Picea engelmannii. Next base: position 258,702 of record ML801966.1, on the reverse strand, counting down.
TCCTTAAACAAATACTTGAAGTGTTTTTGTATAGCCTTTTCTATATCTTTAAAGTGATAACCATAGAACCATTTGGAATAGTGATATCCCAAATAGTGTTAATGTCTTTTATGTGGCTAGTAAAATTATGAAGAAAAAAAAATATTATTATCTCCTTCCCTTATCCATGGAGCTTTGTTTTTATGTCTTCCAAAGTTTAATTTTTCTTTCCCTCAAGATCATTCAATTTCTTGGCTTCTTCCTCTAAAAACACTCATTATTTTCAAAAAGTGCAGAGATGTCGCCTTCTACTTTTTTGAGGTCCCTTTTAATCTTAGTTACAAGATTTTTAACCCAACCTTTCATAGCATCTTTGGTTCTTTTCAAGTTATCTACAAATTCATCCATTGCATTATTCCCTTCTTGAATATTTTAAGGCTTTCAATTCTTAAGAATTAAATCCCTAAAATCTTCTTCCAACAACCAAGTGTGGTTAAATTTAAGATGAATTGGTGGCTTCCAATCTTATAGGTCCAAGTTTAATAAAATTGGGGGCGATATGAAGCATCCCTAGTGCCCAGCTAGGATTTAATTCTTATATTCTCATTAAATAATATATCCGCCATTAGGAATCTATCAAGTCTTTTGGACATCCCCTCATGGCCTCTTCTTGCATTCCTCTAGGTAGGAATAACCTTAACAAGTTCTACATTGATTAGGTGTTGTGTTTCAAACCATTACAAGAAAAAATCTCTAAGAGGATCCTTTCTAGAAACCTCCCCCCAAATCCCCCTTAGGTTTAGGGTTAGGTTTAGATATCCTTCCAAAATAACATTATCCCTAGTAATAAAGCCCCAATCCATGAGGCATTTTTAAAAGGGTCATTTATCACCATAAGGCCTATAAACATTAAGCGGTCTTAAGTCTTTCCCAATATGTTTAGCCTTTAGGTCCAAAATAATTCTTAAGGTCAAAATTGATGAAGAGATGAGCCAAACTTAGAATTCCACCCTGAAACTAAACCATTAGATAACCCTACAACATATAGTGAGAAGAAGGATTATTATTTTTTAAATCTTTGTTGGGCCTTCCTTGATCTAATTATCCCCCCCTTATAGTGGTATGTTTACCTTCCTTGATCTCCCTCTTTTCCTGGGACATAGTCAAGGAAAAATGAGATTTCCTTCCAACAACGGAAGACAGGTTCTTACAAGAGTCAATCCCTCCCCCCCGACTAGACCCTCTAACTCCACCTCCAATTCTTTCTTAGATCTCAAATGGTATGAGGATTTCTAGGAAGGTTTTTGATCATTTTTCTTATGGTCCTTTGCTAGGAGAGAAGACATGTCCTCAAAGTCATCGGGTAGGGAATTAAAAGGTTTTGATCCACTAAAATCCTAGCTAGTGTCTTCTAAGGGGGAAACGTTAGAGTTCAAAACACAACCCTTCCCAATTAGATACCCTAAAACCCAGATAGATTCTCCCATACTAGTTTTTTCTTCAACCCTAAAGAGATTGTGGTTAATGAAGGACATGGGAGAACCACACACTATATCTTATTTAAATTTTGTGATAATCTCAAAACTAGAAGAGAGTGAGAATCCACAAGGAACTTCAAGAAAACACAAAGGAGGTTCCATGTTAATCCCTTGATAAAGACCCATGTTATGTATAAAACCACTTATTAATAAGGTGTTGGATCATAACATTTGGTATCATAACATTGATCTTAGGGTTTTTCTTCTCCAAGCAAGTCATCTTAGAATTTTCACTATAACTTATTTTCTAGGATGATTCAGATAGCTAACCTTTGAGGTTATTTAGTAGTCATTGCAAGGTATCTGTGGTAAACATTTCAACTTCTCGGTCATTATACTTTCAGAGTTACACCTTGTGGAATATAGGGTTTTTGACTAGTCCTAATACCTCAAATAGGTGTTCCGGGTAAAATCGTCATATCTTATTCAGAGAGGATACAAATTCAGTGATACCTATTGCATTGGAAAGAGGACAGCCTATGGTTTTTCTGGAACAATTTTCAAAATATGATAGTAGATATTGGACACATGGAATACCGTATAAGTTTGTTATCCTAGAAAGGCCAAAAATCACAAAGGTTTGGGAAAGTTACCCTAACTTTCTCTTGGAACATCCAATTTTGGTCAGACCTATGGAATTGCAGAGAAGACATTTTAGAGTACTACAATCCAAAATTCCAGACTCAGAAGGAATGAAATTTCATAAATACATCAGAAGGAAGGTCAGCTAGGAGGACAGACTCCAAATTAAGGGCTTAAAAGTTACGTAACTTAAAATTGGCATAACGTTTGATTGGAAAATTAGTTTTTGGTGATTCAAAATTTGTGATAAAGAGAAAATAGAGGAGAATTATCATTTTCTCACATGGCTCCTCCAAACAAGAGTGGTACTCCTCATAAAAGCACAAGCATGACTTCTGAAGAAAATGAAGACTTTGAAAACATATTATCCCAAATAAAGAACCTAGTGGATGAAATGAATGGTAGTATGTTGAAATAAGAGGATTTAGCACATTCTTAAGAAGCCCTAAAAAAGGAAATGAAAAAGAAGATGGAAGAGCATATCAATGAAAAGTGGGAACATATGGAGAAGAAGATGGATGATATGAAAAGTAAGATGGATGAAAATAAATATGAAATACAAAATCCTATGAGTTCCACAATATTTCATGCTCTAGATAAGAGACTCCCTCAAGCAGATATTAAAATGCCAAGAACCCATGAAAATAAAGGTAGTATTCATGTTGAACAACCTGCTGATAATAAGCAATTTTCAAGTGGAATTAACTCTAATAGTGGAGTTGATTATGGTGAGGGTCCTAAATTCAACTTTCCCAAGATTGAATTAAAGAAGTTTGATGAAACAAGGGTATTTACCTAGGCAAACCAAATGGAGCAATATTTTGAGATACATAGTATTATGGATGATAAGAAAAGGATTCACATAGAAACTTTGAAATTTGATATAAAACCATATCAATGGTATCAATGGATAGTGAAAAGGCAACCCCCTCGTTATCATTATACTTGGTGTTTATTTACAAGAGACTTAGAAGCACAATATGGGAAACTATAGGAACATGACTACTTCAGTCAATTGAGAAGAAACAAGCACTTAGGTGATATTGAAGATTATAATTCATAATTTTGGTTATTGGCCACAAGCGTGGATGAAATAAGTGATCAACAATTGTTGGAAGATTACATGGGTGGATTAGAACAAGACATCAAACATGAGATTTTCTTAAGACATCCAAAAATATTATGGAAGCTATGCAAAATGTTCGTCATATTCAAGACAAAATAAGGCTACACACAATTCTACCATTGGAGCATACACAACAAGAAGAGATCGTTTTTGGGGTCATAAGACAAGTGTACCTCAACCAACAAAGTTGAAACCTCAACAAATAGATGAAAGAAGAGAAAAAGGACTATGTTTCAATTGTGACAAGAAGTACAGTAAGGGGCATAAATGTGGTGAGAAAAAATTATTCTGCATATACTATGAAGAGGAAGAAGATATCATACCTCAAACAACAAGTTTGATGCCTCAACAAATGGATGAAAGAAGAGAAAAAGAACTATGTTTCAATTGTGACAGTAAGCACAATAAGGGGCATAAATGTGGTGAGAAGAAATTTGATCCGGATTTTATGAGCAAAACGAAATGAATACAGATTATTAACAAGTGCTTAACACAAAATAAGAGAGATACAGTAAAACTGGTTTTCTATTCAATAAAACACAAAATAACAGAGATACAGTAAAATTGGTTTTCTATTCAATAACGAAATAAGATGAAACTGTAAAATGCAGCGGAAACAAGCTTTCTGGAATGGTGGCGGCTTATCTCTGAGAAGAGATGTGACGGCAGCGCGCATTCGCAAGAAGAAGGTTACAATGAGGCTCTGAAGGACTTTTTTACAATAAGAAAGAATTCCAAAAACCCTAGACATCCAAAAACCTAACCCTAGGAGATGAAACGCCAAAAGTCATGTGGGCCCCGTTTGGGTAAGCTAGTACATCAACTTCTTGGGGTCGTAACTTCTGCATACGATCTTCGTTTTAGGCGTGTGATAGCTCGTTGGAAAGGTATCTCTGAGGAGATTCATTTTGGGGGCTCAATCATTCCTTCGACTATCATTGAGGAGATCGATATTGAAAACCCTTCATTTAGGCCCTCAAAATGGCCCCGGAAGTAAAAACTACTAAAAATAATAAATTGCCAAAAAATTTAGAAAATTGTTTTGAGCCAGTTGGAAAAGGTGGGTGGCCACCAATATCCATCTGGATCAATCCTCCCTCATTAGGAATCAATTGTCTCCATTGCGTTGAGGTCCCCCATTAGATGAGGAAATTTCTGTTGAATTTGGCCCCAGGTGAGCCACTTGCCTTGGTGCAGGAGTTGCCCTGCTTTGACGACTCAATAAAGATGGATCCTTTGTTGTCGAGTGCCCTTGATCTTTCTGTCCACAATATGATCATTGGATGTCTGTTGTATGCATTCGGGGTTGATCTCTGTTGGTGTCAGTTGTTATGCTACTTCTAAGGTGTCCAATAATGGTGGGAAATAAGGGCGAAGGAGATCTGCGTTGAACACTGGGTGCAGGCCAAGGAAAGGAGGAATGTTGAGATCAAAAGCATTATCCCCCATGGCCTTGGTGATAGTGTACGGTCCATAACGGAGTGGGCGAAGCTTCTGATGGGGTCCTGTAAGGCGTTCTTTCTGCAAGTGCAACCAAACTTTGTCGCCCACCTGAAACTTATGCGGCACCCGATGTTGATCATGGCATTGTTTGTACTTGTCATTGGACTTATGTAGGATATCCTGAACCTGTTGGCGAATGTGCTAGATCCACTCAATGAACCAGGTGGCTTTGCCAGCTTCAGTTGGAGCAGGAGATGAGTCAGTCGAGGTGACCGGAAGGGGAAGTGCAACATCTATGGGACCCAATGGTTGGAATCCCAACCCCACTTGAAAGGGGTTATGGTCGGTTGAGCTATGCAAGGCTTGGTTGTAGCTATGTTGGACATAAGGAAGGCTCTCATCCCATGTGCGAGGGTTCTTTGAATTATACATGTGAAGGATATGCACAATCATTCGATTTACAACCTCAGTTTGGCCATCTGTCTGGGGATGGAAGGCTATGGATTTGGTGAGCTTGGTGTCCAGCAGTGACCAAAGGCTCGACCAGAATGTGCTGAGAAATCGACTATCCCGATTTGAGACAATGGTTTGTGGGATTCCAAAATGTACCCAAACTCGTTCAAAGAAGAGCTTGGCAGTGGCCTCTATTGTGATGCTCTTCTTGCAAGCAACCAGAATTGTCATCTTAGAAAAGCGATCCACAACCACAAAAACACAGTCATTTCCCCGCTTGGTGGATGGGAGGCCCGACATGTAGTCCATTGAGATGGATTTCCATGGCCTATCAGGAGTAGGAAGAGGGGTGTACAAGCCCTATTTCTTAGTGGTTGGTTTGGCAATAGCGTAAGCAGTGCAGGACCTGATATACTTTCCAACCTCCTGTCGAAGTTTCGGCCAGTAGAAATGTTTATGTAGCACCGCCACTGTCTTTTTGACGTCGAAGTGTCCTACCACCCGACTATAGTGGGCTTTCCAGATGATGCAGGAGCATAGGCTCAGGGAAAACGAGTTCATTCATGACTTGATCAAGGTCAAGAAAATCAGAGAAGACCTAGAGTCTCACATAAATGTAATTTCTTTATTTTCATTAAAGAGTTGAAAAATGGATAAGGATTCTAGATCCTTTCCACTTGTAAAAGATGAGTTAGGTTTTGTTAATGGTTAGTGAGTCACTGATGACTCGTAGGGGTCAGTTGAGTTTATGAAGGACTATGTTCCTTAATCATAGGATCTGGAAACAGAAATCCATTGTAATTAAATACAAGTTTGGTCGATGGTTGAGATAGTTGAACCCAGTTTAATCCAGTTTATCATAGATGAAGGTTAGCTCACAGAGCTCGAGGAGAGAGATATAGGAGATAGAGATAGAGTGTGAAATAAAGAAAAACACAGAGAATTGTGAAATAATTCTGAAGGAATGCAGTAATAGAAATTCTTTATTTCTTTGTAAATACTCTGTACTCATGATTGGTTTTTTATTCGATTTGTGATTTTCTCATTTTCAATGGATTGAATAACAGTAATTCATTGTATGGTTTAGAAAGGAATTACTTCGAGAGGGATTCTGTAAAGTTCTGGAAATCTGTACGGTCGTTACAGGGAGGAAGACCCTGGATTTTAAATACAATCTGTATATGTTAACATTCTGTTCAAATGTGTATATCCATCTACTGTTATCGTAGATCGAGGAAGATGTGATACATCTAACTTATCAGAGGAGTATCGATTCCATGGAGCATGTGTTTGAATCGATCAATGAGCAGAGAAAGGGGGAATGAACAATCCAGTTTACATGAATCGAATCAATGACACCGATTTAAGCGGAGCTTGGCCACTGGGAGAATGAACAGTCGGGATCTCGTCGAGGATTGGAAGGTTGAGATTAGAGCAGAGATCGAAGGCTGAGAAATAGACAGTCCAGATCTCAGTGGAGAAGGGAGAATGCGGAGTTCGATGCACCTTGGTGATTTCCGTTGGAGGATACGTGTCGAATCATGTATGGTAGCGGAAAATGCAAAGAAGGTACAATCTGTACGGTAAGTGATTTTCTGTTGGGACCTTTGGTCACATCAAAAGGTCATATGGTGCTTAATAGTAAATAGAAAGTCATTTCCGTTGGGAGCTGAATAAAAAGAAAAGTGTTTAATCCACCAAACAAAGAGGAGATCTGCCACATAAAACTAAGATGCCAAGGATAGTGACAGATAACTAAGTTTATCTCTGTCAAAGATTGGTGAAAGACCATATTCAAGGAAGATTCCAGTACCGAAATTTGTGGAATCAAGGATCTGCTTCGACATAGCAAGTGGTGCTTGCAGCAAGTGGTATCAGAGCAAGGATTGCTCTCTGTAGGAGGTATCTTTTATTCTCTGTGAAGGAATTTACTTTTATATATTCATGAAAGTATGGGTGTTGTCATAACTAATGCTTGTTT
>ML801966.1:199276-240186 GCA_009831015.1 Picea engelmannii | reverse complement strand
GCGCCAAAAGTCATGTGGGCCCCGTTTGGGTAAGTTAGTACATCAACTTCTCGGGGTCGTAACTTTTGCATACGATCTTCGTTTTAGGCGTGTGATAGCTCGTTGGAAAGGTATTGTTGAGGAGATTCATTTTGGGGGCTCAATCATTCCTTTGGCTATCATTGAAAACCTCAATCTCAAAAAACCTTCATTTAGGCCCTCAAAATGGCCCCGGAAGTTAAAACCTGCTAAAAATAGTAAATTGCCAAAATTGCCAGAAAATTGTTTTGAGCCAGTCGAAAAAGGTGGGTGGCCACCAATATCCACCTGGATCAGAGCAAGACAAATTCATCAATATGGGTGTAATAAAATATTCCAAAGCGCATGCACTCGCTGCGCATGATGGCAACAGTTCTTAACATCAAAAATCCAAAAAGAAAGGCAAATAAAAGGTGCATGCATAACAAAAGAAGGAAGGGTACTCCAAACCCTTCAATGACTCCTCAGTATCCAAAAGTCAAAAAGTGAATAAAGGACAGAAGTGTACCTACTAAAATCAAGGATTCCATCCAAAATCTACATGCATGAAGAAGAAAATAGACCTTATGACTTAGATTCTTCAAAAGAATAACCTTGGGGATCAAATTTCCGAGGGTGCCAAGAATAAGCCAGAAGATCATGCTCCCAAAAATAATCATCATGCATTAGTTGTTGTACACTCTTCACCTAATGCCTGGATTGTGGATTCAGGTGCATTCCACCATATGGATACAACACAGGATATCTTATCTTATTTGATTGCATGCAATGGTCCTTCTTTCCTCATGGGGAATGACTCTCCAAGTGAGGTCACTGGAAAAGGGAGAGTAGAACTAGATCATGGAATTTTTAGAGCGTTCTCCATGTTCCTCAACTTTCCATGAATATGTTCTCGATGTATCAGATTACACACTCAGGATCAGGAAAAAAGGTGGAGTTCACACGAGAATCCGTGTCTATATTTGACATGCAAGACAACTCCAGGATCGTTGTCAGGGAGGTAAATCATCAATCTCAGTTATACACTTTTTCTAAGTTTATTCAACTTGATTCCTATGTACTACTTATGCATGTTGATGGCAATAGTAGACTATGGAACGAGAGATTTGGTCACATGAACTTCAAGTACATGAAACAGCTTAGCAAGAAAGGGATGGTCACCAGATTACCTGATATCCACTTTTCCAAAGGGGATTGTGAAGGATATGTCTTTGGAAAGCACCCTCAAGAGAATTTCAAGAAGGGGAAGGTTCACAGGGCCTCCTCTCCATTAAATTTGATTCACATTGATCTCATGGGTCCATTCCCGCATCATCTAGGCAAGGTACGTGACCATATTTTTTTATGTTTACTCACGTTATACTTGGGTATTTTTTCTCAAGCAGAAATATGAGGTCTTTGAGAATCTCAAAGAGTTTGAAGCACTTGTTGAGACTCAATTAGGGAGAAATATCAAATCCCTCCATACAAATAATGGGGGAGAGTACGTAAACATATATGTTCAAAATATTTGTCTTGAGGATAGGATACAGTTGTAGCACACAATACCATATACTTTACAGTAGAACAGGGTTGTTGAGTGGAAAAAAAGATCTCTCAAAGAGATGGCCTCTTACATGTTGCATGCAAGATCACTTCCTCCCATGCTTTGGGTTGAGGCACTTAACTGTTCCAATAACATTCAAAATAGATCCCCTCATAGATATGTTAATGACATGACTCCTTTCAAGGCTTGGAGTGGCAACAAACCAGAAGTCACCCACTTCCGTGTCTTTGGCTCACATGCATGGGCCCAGATTCCCTCTGAAAAGAGGAAAGCACTTGATTCTTGTAGTATTGTGTGTATCTTTGTTGGATACCTAGACAGTGTGAAGGGATACAAACTCATTGATCCCTCTATAGACCAGCTCATCATTGAGCATAGTGTTCATTTTGAGGAAAGTCTCTCGCATGCTCTACATGAGCCTCATGCAGGTACTTTTGTCCTTCCACCAATTCGAGATGATGAGACTGCACATTCAAAATCTACTTCAGATCTGAGTTATGATATAGACTTAAAGGATTCAGAACATGCATATGCATATTCTGTATAGGAAGATGAGGAGCCATAGTAGAGGACCAAGTGGCCACAGACCACTCTTCGGAATGCAAGAGATCTTGTTGGGGATCTAGTGGATCTCAGTAGGACTCGATCTCAATTTGAGGAGCCCCCTCATGTACTCACAACCACTGAACCCATGTTTCCTATGCATTGTTATGTGTCTCAATATTCATACCTGCAGACCTATGGTGAGGCTGGAAGGAATTCCTTTCAGGAATCAGTCGTGCAGGAGGAGTACAACTCCCTCCTCGAGAACCAGACTTGGGAACTAGTTTCACTTCCTTCCAGAAGGAAGCTTGTCAGATGCAAATGAGTCTACCAGACAAAGATCACAGTGGATGGAAAGGCTATCATATACAAGGAAAGACTGGTTTCCAAAGGTTTTCAACATGTTCATGGCATAAACTACGATGAGACATTCACTCCAGTAGTGAAGATGGAATCCATTCATTTGGAACTCGCTATTGCAGCATCCATAGGATGGGAATTCCATTAGATGTATGTGAAGAATGCATTTATTCACGAAGATCTCTCGGAGGAGATTTACATGGAGCATCCACTTGGCTTCATACATGATTCATCTTTGGTTTGTAGGCTCGAGAAGTCTCTCTATGGCCTCAAGCAGGCACCGAGAGCATGGTACACTAAGATGGACTCCTACCTATTTCCAAAGAATTTTTTGAGATGCAAATATAATCCAAATGTCTACATGCTTAGGAATATTGATTCACTTTTGATTCTAGTTCTTTATGTGTATGATATTTTGATCACTAGCTGTTTGAATTTATCAATTGTTGCGGTGAATAGGATTCTGCATGACAGGTTTCTGATTATAGACATGGGTCCACTCAATTACTTCCTTAGTCTCGATATTAATCAGGATGCTTCAAGAATCAAGATATCTCAATCCAAGTATGCTCAGGATCTCATGGAGATATTTCACATGAAAGACTACAAGTCTGCCCCTACCCCCTTCCTATCTGGGGTGAGACTTTAAGATGGTGGGGACACTCCATTGGTTGAAAACACTCTGTACAGACAGCTAGTGGGGATTTTTTTGTATCTCTCCCACTCCCGACCAGAACTATCATATGTAGTGGGAGCAGTCTCTAGGTACATGTAGGAGCCACATGAGTCACACTGAAAGGCTGCAAAACATATCCTTCGGTATGTTCGGGGCACCATCAGTTATGGGATCCATTATGCATGGTTGAAAACACTCTGTACAGACAGCTAGTGGGGATTTTTTTGTATCTCTCCCACTCCCGACCAGAACTATCATATGTAGTGGGAGCAGTCTCTAGGTACATGTAGGAGCCACATGAGTCACACTGAAAGGCTGCAAAACATATCCTTCGGTATGTTCGGGGCACCATCAGTTATGGGATCCATTATGCAACAGGTTGCAAGTTGGATCTCATAGGATTCACAGATTCTGACTGGGTAGACGACAACACTAATTGTAAGTCCACATCCGGATACACTCTCAATTTGGGTTCAGGGCCTATATGTTTGTCTAGCAAGAACTAGTATGTTATTTCTCTAGCTTCATCCGAGGTCGAGTACAGAGGAGTAGTTAACACTACCATCTAGGCATTGTGGTTATAGAACTTCCTTACAAAGATGGGAATCCAGTTCCACAGACCAACTATCTTTTGATGTGACAATGAGAGTACTCTCAATTTTTTTATAGACACAGCGCAGCGGAAGCAAACAAATCATATCGAGATCCATATGAAATATATCACATATTTAGTCCACGAGAGGATCATCAACATGTAGTTTTGTCTTTCCTCTAAATAGACTGTTGACATATTCACCAAGAATTTCATTGAGAAGAAGTTTCACTCTCTACACGATCGTCTTGGAGTGAAGGACACAATTTCCTAGCAATTGTCTTTCTCTTCTTTTGATACATTGTATTTTGAGGGGGGGTTTTCCCATGAGGTTTTCCCTCTTTCCTCACTTTATTTTTAGTGTTCAATAGTTGCATTGTTCATGGGTACCTAACATGGCCTTAGTTGTTGGGACCCATTCTTCATTACCCCATAGTAGTGTTTAGTAGGGGTGTTGGAGATATTACACACACCTAGGATATTTCTCCTTATTTCCCTGTGTTTATTAGTCAATATTTTGGGTCTCCTATTTTTTAGGAACCTCTCCTACATTCTAGGAGAATATTCTCTTCAATTTAGAATCAGTTACACTTAGTTATACTAGTGGAAGTCACTCATGCATGGAAACCTCAGTTTTATCACCAACAGTTGCATGTGTTTCTCTCACTTCCACATGTGTGACTCAGTTAACTGAAGACTACATGAATAATTAACTAGGACTAGGTGGTTGTTAACTACGATAACTGCATGTGTGTGTTCATATCTCTCTATACCACCACTACGATGCATTGGATTCTCTTTCAGTGCTCATTAGTTGAGCTATACAGAGTATCATGTGTAAATTATCATTCATTCATTTGGTTAATACATTTTCTATTCGTTTCTCTCCAACTTTTCTCTCATATTCTCTATTTTGCAAGTTGTGTTTGATCTTTTGCTAGCTACATCTCTTGTGCAAGTACTCACCACATTCTACATAGACCTCCAAATAGTTATCAACAATCATTCCAAGGTATTTGTTAAATGTCGAAGGGTCTTCCACATGCTCAAGATCATGACCATGCTATGCATTTGCAACTAGGGAGTGTACCACCTAACATTAGGCATTACAGGTATCCATATGCACATAAGAGTGAGATTTAGCACATGATCTAGGAAATGTTAGAGGTTGGAATCATTCAACCTAGCCAAATTTATTTCTCTTCACGAGTGGTGTTGGTTACAAAAAAGTATGGTTCATTGCATATGTGTCCAAATTATAGACAACTCCACAAAATCACCATCAAAGATAAGTTCCATATCCTTGTCATTGATGAATTATTAGATGAATTGCATGGAGAAAAATTATTTACTAAATTGGATCTTCGTTCGAGATATCATCAAATCAAAATGAGGCACGAAAACATTCCTAAAACAGATTTTAGAACACATGAAGGTCATTATGAGTGATCCATATGGATATCAGTGGCCACCCACCTTTTCCAACTGGCTCAAAATAGTTTTCTGGCAATTTACTATTTTTAGCAGTTTTCACTTCCGAGGCCATTTCCAGGGCCTAAATGAAGGTTTTTTGGGATTGAGCTTTTCAATGATGGCCTACTACATGATTGAGGCCCCAAAATGAATCTCCTCAATGATACCTTTCCAATGGGCTATCATACACCTAAAACTGAGATTGTATGCAAAAGTTACGACCTCAGAAAGTTAATGTACTAACTTACCCAAATGAGGCCCACGTGACTTTTGGCACTTCATCTCCTAGGGTTAGGTTTTTGGATGTCTAGGGTTTTTGGAATTCCTGTTTATTGTAAAAGTCCTTTAGAACCTCATTGTAATGATCTTCTTGCGAATGAGCGCAGTCGTCACATCTCTTCTCAGAGATAAGTCGCCACCATTCCAGCAAGCTTGTTTCCGCTGCATTTTACAGTTTCAGCTTATTTCATTATTGAATAGAAAACCAATTTTACTGTATCTCTATTATTTTGTGTTAAGAATCTATTAATAATTTGTATTCATTTCATTTTGCTCATAAAATCCAGATCAGTGGTATCAGAGCGGTTTGCTCCTTGTCGTCTTAATGCATGTCCCCAATGAGGTCAAAGTACAAAGAGTTGCGTCTTGAGCTTGTTTCTCTTGAGGAAAAAAGCTCTCGCATGCCCAAGAGACCTCTCATTGTAGGAGAAAAGAAAGATGATGGGACAGGAGATCCTTTCAAACTGTTGATTGAGGAAGCCCTCATGCAACAAAGGAACGAGATGATGGATAGTTTCGCACAAATCCTTCGGCGGCTACCAATAGGCTACGCATCTTCTTAGAGCGGAGGCACCACCCCCTTCAAGGTACAAATAAACTTCGATATTCCTATATTTGAAGGTTAGATAGACGCAGATGTTTTAGACAAGTGGTTGAATCTGCTAGAAGGGTATTTTTTTGTCCATAACTTCTCGAATAGAGAAAAGATTACTTTTTCACTCCTCAAAGCCATCCCCCATGTCAAAGATTAGTGGGAAAAATTCTGTGAGAAAAAGGAAACAGAGGAACCCTCATTATTTACAGTCATATCCACCTAGGATTCCTTCAAGGATGCTATTAAGGAACAATACTACCCTGCCGGAAGTTATGACGACTTATATACCAAATGGACCACACTGCAGAAAGAAAGAGACCAAGCAGTGCTAGATTTCACAAATATCTTCCATACCTTGCGCACCAATCTAGGTATCAAAGATTCGGAGTGACATCTAGTGCTCAAGTATCGTGGTGCTCTACATAGATACACCCAAACCGAAATGGAATTTCTAGACATCTCATCCTTGGGCGCAACCTACCGATATGCCGTCAAAATCGAGCAGAAGCTCAAACAAAAGACGGGGAAATTTCAGCCTGGGAACCCCTCACAACAAAATCCAGGAAGGGCGGCCCCAACCCACAGAACAAAGAACATAGAAAATATGGATAGTATCAGGACAACCAGTCCAAGCCACAAGCAAAGAAGGACATTGGAAAGACAAAGAAAGATACCAGGAAGTGGGGCGACTTCCATAAGAGCCCTTGGCATAACACTATTGATTGTTACTCAAAGCAGTCGCTAGTGGCCGAAGTGAAAGCCTCTTAATCAAATGTGGAGTCTAACTCTGAGCCAGAACCAGAAAGGGGAAGACAGATCATTGACGCGGAACCCAATGCTACTATTGCTACCACCAAGCTCCAGCCTGGTGAACCAAATGAGCCAGAAGAAGGAGAGTGCCTCTTCCATTCGCAAATGTGGGTAAAAGGCACCCCGCTGCACTTCATCGTTGATACCAATAGCCAAAATAACCTCATCTCTGCAGAGGTCGTCAAGCGGCTGGCCCTGCCCACAACGCCTCACCCACAACCCTACACCATTGGATGGCTTCGCCAAGGAAGCGATCTCTGCGTCAGCCAACAGTGTCCATTTTCATACAGCATCAAGCCCTTCAAAGATGAGGTATTGTGTGATGTTGCTCCTCTCAAAGTTTGTGATGTTCTTTTGGGCCAACCTTATTTATGTAAACATCATGTTGTATATGAGTCTAGGCCTCGTAGTTTTATTATTACTTTGAACAGGAAATTGTACAGGATACCTGAGGCAGTCCCACCTAGTGCTATTTCCTTAATCTCTATTAAGTAATGCAGGAAGGTCATCTCTCAGACGGGGAAGTTTGTCTTCTTCGTGATTTGCTCTAAGAATAAGCGAAAGATCACATCCACATCTAGGCTCTCTATGGCCGACCTCTCCACACAACAGAAGCAAGTAGATAAGGTCATGGAAGAATACTTGGATATCTTCTCCTCACCTACCAGGGTACCTCTGCACTGCCAGGTCAAGCACCCCATCGATCTGACCCCCGGTGCACCACTGCCCAATGGGTCAGTCTATCATTGCTCTCTGTTAGAGAATGAGGAGAACAAGTGACAAATCCAAGAACTTCTCCACAAGGGCCACATCTATCCCGGCTCATCACCTTGTGAAAGCCCAATCGTGTTGGTACAGAAGACAGATGGAACTTGGCAACTCTACATTGATTACCGGGCTCTGAATAAAATCACAGTCAGAAACCGATACCCGATTCCACGAATCGACGACCTACTTGATCAATTCACGGGGGATAAATACTTCAGTAAGATTGATCTGAAGTCTGGCTACCACCAGGTCCCGATAGAAGAGACAGATGTATGGAAGACTGCCTTCAAGTCAAAGGAAGGCCTTTTTGAATGGTTGGTCATGCCCTTTGGTTTGACAAATGCTCCAGCCACTTTCATGAGGATGATGGACGATATCCTGCGACCATTCACAAATAATTTTGTAGTGGTGTATCTGGATGACACTCTCATTTACAGCAAGACTCGGGTTGAACACTTGCAGCATATTCAGTAGGTTCTTCACACCTTGCGGCATCACAAGCTATACGCCAACTTGGAAAAATGATCCTTCGGCATGGACAGGGTCCATTACCTGTGATACATCATTGATCAGCATGGTGTACATGTGGATACAGCCAAGATCCAAGTCATCCATGATTGGCCAACCCCAACCACACTCAATGAGCTTCGGATCTTCTTGGGCCTTGCCAATTTCTACCGCAGGTTTGTGTTGGGATTCTCCCATATTGCATGGGCCCTCGGCCAAATCACCAGTGGTGGTGGTAAGACAAAATTTGTGTGGGGTTGATCCCAACAACAAGTGTTCGATGATTTGAAGTAGCGCTTGTGCTCATCCCCAATACTTTCACTACCAAACCTGCAGCATCTCTTTGAGATCGAGACAGATGTTTCAGACTATGTTGTGGGCATCATTCTCATTCAGCACGGCCACCCCGTGGCCTATCATAGTGAGACACTATCCGATGTTGTCCGTAAGGACCCTACTTACGACAAAGAAATGTACTCCATTGTGCAAGCCTGCCACCAGTGGAGACATTAAATTCTTGGGAAGGAGACAGTAATCCACACTGATCATAAGCCACTGCAGTTTATGCAGACACAAGGAAAATTGCAAAATGACCGCCATCAAAATTCATCCACATACTTGCAGCAATTCCACCTTAACATCAAGTATAAAACAAGAAGCACCAATCGCATCATTGATTGCCTCGACAGACCACCAGTCGGGACACTCCCCACGGTGCTAGACTCTTGCGGCCATGAGACCTCTGGATGGCCCCAACTCTATGAGATAGACCCAGACTTCACCACCACCTACCAAATGTTGGGTGCAAACATAGTTGTCGATAATTTCTATCTTCGGGATGGGTTGTTGTGTCATCTATGCCATATCTGTGTTCCATCAAGCGAGTGAGCGAAGCTGATCTAGGAAGCCCACTATAGTCGGGTGGCAGGACAGTTTGGCGTCGAAAAGACAGTGGCAATGCTACAGAACAATTTCTACTGGCCGAAACTCCGACAAGAGGTCAGCAAGTATATCAGGTCCTGCACTGCATGTGCTATTACCAAACCAACCACTAAGAAACAGGGCATGTACACCCCTCTTCCTACTCCTGACAAGCCATGGGAATCCAACTCAATGGACTACATGTTGGGCCTCTCATCCACCAAGCGAGGAAATGACTGTGTTTTTGTGGTTAATGACCGCTTTTCTAAGAAGGTGATTTTGGTTGCCTACAACAAGAGCATCATAGCAGAGGCCACTGCCAAGCTCTTCTTTGAACGGGTCTGGGTACATTTTGGACTCCCACAAACCATTGTCTTAGATAGGGACAGTCGATTTCTCAGCACATTTTGGTCCAGCCTCTGGTCACTGCTGGACACCAAGCTAACCAAATCCACAGCCTTCCACCCCCAGACAGATGGCCAAACCAAGGTCGTAAATCGAATGGTTGTGCATATCCTTCACATGTATAATTCAAAGAACCCTCGCTCATCGGATGAGAGCCTTCCCTATGTCCAACATAGCTACAACTGAGCCCTGCATAGCTCAACCGGTCACAACCCCTTTCAGGTGGGGTTGGGATTCCAACCATTGGGTCCCATAGATGTTGCACTTCCCCTTGCAATCATCTCGGCCGACTCATCTCCTATTCCAACTAAAGCTGACAAAGCCACCTATTTCATTGAGTGAATCCAGCACATCCACCAACAAGTTCAAGATATCCTACAGAAGTCCAATGAATAGTACAAACAATGCCATGATCAACATCGGGTGCCACATAAGTTTCAGGTGGGAGAAAAAGTTTGGTTGCACTTGCAGAAAGAACGCCTTAAAGGACCCCATCAGAAGCTTCGCCCACTCTGTTATGGGTCGTACACCATCACCAAGGCCGTGGGGGATAATGCTTTTGAGCTCAACATTACTCCTTTCCTTGGCCTGCACCCAGTGTTCAACATGGATCTCCTTCGCCCTTATTTCCCACCATTATTGGACACCTCAAACGTAGCAGAGCAACTGACACCAACAAAGCTCAACCCTGAATGCATCCAACAGGAATCTAGCGATCATATTGTGGACATAGATCAAGGGAACTCAACAGCAAAGGATCTAGCTTTATCGAGTCGTAAAAGCAGGGCAGCTCCTGCACCAAAGCAAGTGGCTCACTCGGGACCAAATTCAGCAGAAATTTCCTCATCTGATGGGGGAACTCAATGCAATGGAGACCATTGCTTCCTAAGGGGGGAGGATTGATCCATATGGATATCGATGGCCACCCACCTTTTCCAACATGCTCAAAATGGTTTTCTGGCACTTTTGGGAATTTAATATTTTTAGCAGTTTTCACTTTCGGGGCCATTTTGAGGGCCTAGATGAAGGTTTTTCGGGATAGGACTTCTCAATGACAACATATGACATGATTGAGGCACCAAAATGAATCTCCTCAATGATACCTTTCCAATGGGTTATCATACGCCTAAAACGGATATCGTATGCAAAAGTTACGACCCCGGGAAGTTAATGTACTAACTTACCCAAACGGGGCCCACGTGACTTTTGGTGCTTCATCTCCTAGGGTTAGGTTTTTGGATGTCTGGGGTTTTTGGCATTCCGGTTTATTGTAAAAGGCCTTCAAAGCCTCATTGTAGTGATCTTCTTGCGAATGAGCGCAGCCATCACATCTCTTCTCAGAGATAAGCCGCCACCATTCCAGCAAGCTTGTTTCCGTTGCATTTTATAGTTTCAGCTTATTTCATTATTGAATAGAAAACCAGTTTCACTGTATCTCTGTTATTTTGTGTTAAGAATCTATTAATAATCTGTATTCATTTCGTGCTGCTCATAAAATCTGGATCAATGAGTTTTTGGTTATTCCATTTGGACTTACTAATGTGCCTTCAACATTTCAAAGCTTGGTGAATTCTATTTTCAAGCCCTTACTTAGAAAATTTGTGTTAGTGTTTTTGATGATATACTAATCTCCAACAAATATTGGGAAGAGCATGTACAACATGTTGACAGAGTATTACAACTATTGGAATAGCAACAAATTTATGCAAAGCCTTCCAAGTGTACCTTTGGGGTTCAAGAAGTGGAATATTTGGGTCATATTGTATCTCATGAAGGTGTAAAAGTGGAACCTAACAAAATTAAATATATGATGGAATGGCCAATTCCCAAGACCTTGAAGAAACTTAAGGGATTCTTAGGATTGACAGGTTGTTATTGCAAGTTTTTCAAGAACTATGTTTAAATAGCAGCACCTCTAACATCATTCTTAAAGAAGGAAGCATTTTCTTGGACCGAAGAAACAACCAAAATTTTTGAAAAACTTAAGGAGGCAATGTGTACAACTCTCATCCTGGACACACTTGACTTTACACAAACATTTATTGTGGAGTGTGATGCCTTAGACCATGGAATTGGTGTAGTTTTAATGCAAGAAGGAAGGCCTCTTGCCTTTGAAAGTAGCCAAATAAAAGGGAAAAAATTAGTCAAACCCATTTATGAAAAAGAAATTTTGGCCATACTACATGTAGTTTAGAAATAGCGCCCTACCTAATAGGAAGACACTTTAAAGTAAAAACAGATCATGATAGTTTTAAATACTTCTTGGAACAATGATTATCTTTAGAAGAGAAACAAAAATGGGTTACAAAGATGTTGAGTTATGACTTTGAAATTATCTACAAAAAAGGAAAACATAATGTTGTGGCAGATGCCCTTTCAAGGAAAGAAGAAGAAACAGAAGGTTCAATGTGTTATTTCTATTCTGCAATCTTATTGGGTGGAAGAAGCAAGGATATAATGGAAGCAAGATCAAGAGGTATGCAAGATCATTCAACAACTACATGAGGACCCCAATTCAGTAGATAATTTGTATCGAAGAATGTTTTATTATGGTATCATAATCGCCTATATTTATGTAAGAATTCTCAACTCAAACAAAATATCATGTTGGAATTGCACACTTCTCCTATAGGAGGACATCCAATATTCTTGAAAACACACCATAGGATCAAGAAGGATTTTTTTCCAAGAAGGTCTTAAAAATGATGTTCAAAATTTTGCGTTTGGATGTTTGGTCTACCAACAGAATAAGGGAGAGACAATCAAGACTCCAAGTCTCCTACAACCATTATCTATACCAAGTCAATATTGGGAAGAAGTTTCAATGGATTTTATTACAGGTTTACCCAAATCTGAATGAAAGACAACCATCATGGTGGTAATCAATCGACTAACAAATTATGCCAATATTTGTATCTCTTTCTCATCCTTTTGAAGCAAGTACAGTAGTTGCAACATTCATGGAAACAATTCAAAAGTTACATGGAGTCCCAAGATTATTGTAAGTGACAGAGATCCAATTTTCACGTGAAGTTTTTAGACTGAATTATTTTCTTGTTTGGGTACTAAATTGGCTCATAGCTCATCTTACCACCCCGAATCCAATGGGAAGACTAAAATTGTGAATAAATGTCTAGAAGGATATCTTTGTTGTTTTTCATCTAATAAATAGACACAATGGGTCAAGTGGTTACCCTTGGCAGAATGGTGGTATAACACATCCTTCCATACTTCATCAAAAATGTCCCCATTTCTGGCAGTTTATGGATATCATCCTCCATCCATTGCATCACACTTAAAGGGGAATACAAAGGTTCAAGCAATGGAGGACCACATAGGGAACCAACAAGAGGTTCTCAAACTATTGAAGGACAACTTGGTTATGGCACAAAATAGGATGAAACAACAAGCAGATCAACATCATAGTGAAAGGAAATTTAAAGTAGGGGATTGGGTATTTCTGAGGCTACAACCATACAAACAAATGTCCCTCAAGCAAAAAAAGAAGTACAATAAGTTAGAACCCAAATATTGTGGCCCCTATAATGTTTTGCAAAGGATTGGAAGCATGGATTACAAATTGGAGTTGCCTCCATCTTCACGTGTACATCCAGTCTTCCATGTTTCTTACTTAAAGAAGTTCATCGGAAACAATATCCTAGTCCAAACTATTTTATCAGAGATCAATGAAGAATGGAAACTCATACTAGAGCTAGAAAGAATCCTCGAAACAATAATTGAGTAGCTGAGAAATCGAGCAATTACAAAGCACCTCATCAAATGGAAGAACCTACTAGTGGAAGAGGTGACATGGGAAGATGAGTTATTCATGTAAAAGCATCCATGGTTAGTCAAGTGTTGAGGACAACATTTGTTTGAAGGGGAGGGGCATGTTAATTCCTAGATAAATCCCCATGTTATGTATAAAACCCCATATTAATCCCTAGATATTGAATTATTATATTTCTAGTGTTATATGTGTAGGTCAGTTATAACCCTTCATTGCACCCTTTCATAATAATTGTACCCCTTTGTCTCCTATATATATATCAAAGAGACCTAGTTTTAGGAGCATCTTATATCATCTCATATTGTATTCTTAATTGGATGTATTGTTAAAGGAGGTTTCCTCCTCGAAGTGGATTGTATCTCCTTGAGTTTTTATCATTTTTAAGGCATTGGATCATAACATTCCAGATATTCCATATCATGTTTATTATCATATAGTGAATGCACAAAATCTTGAGTTGAAGGCAACATGGGATGGTTGTCCAAATCTTTGGAATGAAAGGTAGAACCATGGTCCATGCAAACATCTTCCTTAGAGCCTTCCAGAGATGTCAAAATCACGCCCTCTTTTTTTAATTCCAAATATTCTTGTGCTTACCTAAAACATTTGTTGGTAAAAAAAGGTTAGCCCCCAAATGATTTATCTCATGGCACAAACTATAATGAAAACAAAGTTTCCCATAATCCAATTTTTATTTGAACTTATATGTCGCCCACTCTATGTATATATCCACCAAGATAACTTCCCTAAGCTCTAGTTTAACCATATTTTGGCAATTCTCTAATCAACCTTTTCCAACCACCTTTCTTAAAAGGCAATAAAATGACCTATGCAATTTCCAACCTCCTCCAACATTTCACAATTTTGATGTTCAAGTGGGAGTCAAAGAAATAGAACCCATATGTTTAGAATGTAGTTTGGTTCCCTTCATATATAGAAGCCATGTGTCCATAATCTAAGGCACATTCCCAAAGTCCCCCACATCCACTCCTTATCCATCATTGTTTTGACATTTTCTTCACTAAGCAAGATGAAACATAACCACTCTCACCAATATATGGACCATGGTACATAGCCCAGCTCAGGATTCCAATGGTCACCAAACCATTTATATAGGGTCTCCCCATTAACAAACTTACCCATCAACCTCCCAACTAAGGCCTTTGACATCAGGGCTTCAACCTTCATTAGATTCACAACATGGTCTACCACCATTTTGACGCGATCATGTTTTATGTCCCAATTTTTTGTATTTCTTCGTATGTGAATGTGTTGCTAACTCCTTAAAAATAGTTGCCTCAAT
Organism: Picea engelmannii; assembly: GCA_009831015.1. Taxonomy (NCBI): domain Eukaryota; kingdom Viridiplantae; phylum Streptophyta; class Pinopsida; order Pinales; family Pinaceae; genus Picea; species Picea engelmannii. Next base: position 225,600 of record ML801966.1, on the reverse strand, counting down.
TAGGAATATTGTCAAAAATGTAGCATACATCCATTACACAAAAAATAGAGTAGATAACATGGCATATTATTATGGATGGAAACTCTCAAACTACAACAATGATATCTAATGGATGTAATAACAGTTGCAGAATACTCCTAAGAAAAAAAATCTAATGGTTTCCAAGAAGCTACACAATATACTACATAAACAATACAAGAAAACATGGAATGATGCCAATCCATTGTCCCAAGAATATCCAAGCCCTACATTTTTATGTTCAGCAATACCCACTCTACAAGCAACCTTCCAATCATGTCATGAGCCCCTCGTAAACTCGATCTGACAAACTATTGCAACCCTGATTCGCAGAGGTCCTCGCAAGACAATTGTTAGGCGTCTAGTGTAGCCTTTAAGGACAACCCTTGCTCAACCCATGGGGGTGTCTCCTCCCATAGATGCACGAAAACCCTTCTGGCACCTGCAGATCAAATGATCAGCCTCCTCCCGAAAATTGCCACAAATACCCTGTGCAAGCCGATATGCGTCCCAACTCTGCCCAGCATGAAACCAAACACCACAATGAACCCCAATGAGAACTCTGGATGAATTCTCCTCTTTGTCTAGCTAGGGTGGATATTACACCACCGAAAGTAAACCTGTAGTGGAAGGTTTTTTTCCAAAACCCCAACGAAAATGTTGGCTACAGGAGCCCTCCAATAAGACATCAAATCATAATGCTAAGGCGAATGGTTGCTCTTCTATTTATGCTTTCCTTGGACCTTCTAGATCTTTCCCCATTTTGACCTAATCAAATATTCACTTTATTTTCCTTCCAATTCCATTTAAATATGATTATTTATTTTATTTAATGTCACTTTTAGAATTTGTCATTATTTTTACCTAATGACACCAAATAAACCTCCTTGACTTCCTTTTTCCTTGTTGATTATAGCCTAGGGGATATTACATTCCTCCCTCCCCAAGATTGCTTGTCCTCAATCAATTCCATATCAGGGTGTTGTAATATTTTATCTCCTTCCTAGGTAGCATCTTCTGCAGGAAATCCCCTCCATACAACCAGGTACTCGCAAATGACCATGCTCCTCAGTCTCCATTCTCCAACACCAACAATCCTCTCGAGAGATAAAACCAATCGTCCTTCCTCATCTAGTGGAGGAAGATCCACTGAAGCAGTGACCTATTGTCCCAATGCCTTCTTGATGCAGGATACATGGAAGGTGTTGTGGATCATGCTACCCTCTAGTAGCTCCATCTCGTATGCTACTCTCCTTACCACTTTGGAGGGTCCATAGAAATGAGGCTTTAACTTCTCTACACCACTCTTCTTCAGGGATGATTGTTTGTACGGCTACAACCTGAGAAAGACTAGATCTCCAACCTCAAAGTTGCATTCTACCATGTGCCTATCTGCATATATCTTATGTTGATTCTAAGTGGCCTACAAATTCTCCTTCGGGAATATTAGGATGTCCTAACTTTCCTGCAACCACTCTTTGCCAAATTCCAGATCCACAAAATATGGATCATCATAGTCATATAATTCTTTGAATGGGCTCATCCCAATGGACATGTGATGAGTGTTGTTGTAGCAGTTCTCCATGAGATGCAACCACTTTATCCATGGTTGTTTCTTCCCTGGCACATAGTTCCTCCGGTAGCCCTCGATCCATTTGTTTAATGTCTTAGTCTGTCCATCTATCTGGGGATGATAGCTAGTATTTGGTGTCAACTATGTCTTGGATATCTTGAACAACTCCTACCAAAACACACTGAGAAACTTGTTATCCCGGTCACTGACTATGTTCCTTGGGAGACCATGGAGCCTGAACACATCCCTAAAGAATAGATCTGCTACCTGAGATGTGTTTTACTCTATAGGAATTGGAAATAAGTGTGCATACTTGGTTAGTATTTCCACCACCATGTAGATACAGTCCCTGCCATGTACCTTTGGAAATCATGTGATGAAGTCCATGGAAATGTTATCCCACTTATGCTCAGAATCGAAAATGGATGAAGTAGTCTTGTCGGATGTGTGAATTTTGACTTGTTTTGCTGGTAAGTCGTGCACTCCCTCACATGACTAAGTACAACCCCCTTGAGACCCTTACGTGAGAATATCTCCCTCACCTTCTTGTAGGTCTTCAGATACCCCGAGTGCCTTTCCAATGGTGCATCATGTATTGCCCTCAAAATATTATCCTTGAGTGTGAACTCAGGGACAAGATAGATTTTTTCCTTGTAGTAGATGATGTCATCCACTACCATGTACCTGTCATCCTGAATACTAGCCTCCATCAAGAGAATGGACTTCCAGTCTGTTGAGATCTATGTCATGGAAAAGGCTACATGTCTCTTGGATAAGGTGTCAGCAAATATATTCTTCTTCCCCTTTACATACTCAATGTCAAAATCATATGCCTAAACCTTACTCACCCGTTTATGTTTCCTTTCATTCAGTTGTCTCTACTCGAAGAAATATCTCAAGTTGTTGTGGTCAGTGCTCACCACAAAGAGTCCTCCTACCAAGTATTGTCTAAAATTGGTCAATGTATGCATTATGGCCAACTTCTCCTCCTCATAGATTGGGTAGAGTTTCTTAGGTTCCCTCAGCTTTCAGCTCTCGAAATCTATCGAATGTCGGTTCTACATCAATATTGATCCTATACCCTCACCAGATGTGTCACACTTCAGAGAAAAAGGCTACATGAAATTTGGGAGTGTTAATATTGGTAAAGTGCTCATCACCCTCTTTGTTTTGTTGAATGCTACTTGTTTATCCTCTGACCATTATAATGTGCCCTTTTTGGTGAGGTATGTCAGTGGCACAGCCAATTGTGAAAATCCTTTCATAAAGAATACATACACAACTAGTGAGAGCCCAAAGATCTGTATTTATTAAAGGATATAACAATGCAGTACAATGTATACAATCTCTCACAAAGAGCTATCAGAGTCTTTATGTGCTTGTCTATTTATATTCATATATATCTAGTTACCAGGCAGTTGTAACTACTTAACTGCATGGGTCGGTCGGTTATCAGATTCTTCGACCGACTTACATTTCTAACTACAACAGTCGACCAACTATCTCTTAGTCAAGTGGCGGGTCTACTTGACTATCCCCTACAACATCTTCCCCCACCTCAATTCCTTGCTCGTCCTAATCAAGGGGGGAGTATACAAAATTGACTTTTCAAAACTTGATTACAATATTGAGAAGTAGAAGCGAAAGAAAAATTGAAAAAAGAGGAGACAAAATTTTCATGTGCTTGACCGACTCAAGGTGTTGCATCCAAATGTTCTGGTACGCTTGGAATTTCGTCGTTGGTTGAGTCGACTGTGTCTTATTTTCTATGGAATAGATGTGATGATCACATTTCTATGCTTGTTGGGTTGAAGGTGTTGTCTGATTGTAAGTGGGCCATTCCCTTAGTGTCACTTCTGAATTGACTGAAGGTCATATTTTGGTAGCATCCCTAATTTTGAGTCCACGGTCATTTCTTCTCACACAAAAGTGTTACTTGAAATAATCTTTTGAAATTTTCTTTCCACGCTCTGTTCAAGTAAATTGAACTAGATTGTGGCTTCCTTCACCATTCGTTGGGATGTTTGTCGAAAGCTCCATTTCCTCTCAAAGTTGATCATTTGAAATTGCAGAGGAGCATTCATGCCTTCAGGAGGTGGCAAATTTATTCTTCTAATGTCTGTGACCAAGATGGTTGATCCGCTTCTGATTTCTAAAGGTCTGGTTTTGGGGAGTCGTCGTTTTCTAATTTCTCCAACCCCATGGTCTATGTTTTATAACTTAACTCTTTGCAAAGTAAGTATTCTCCTTTCTTGGGCTCTATTATATAGAGTTTTGATATTGAAGGTAATCTAAATGATGGCGGAATATTTAGTACGTGACTCAATCTCCCAAGATACAGAAGTGTAGGGTTGATGATGGTCATTTTCCTTTATGACCAAATTGATTATCGTTGGTATGAGCCCAGTTGCTTTGTTGTACACTTACAAATCCTTATTGTCTTGTGAATAGATATTGTTTGTCCCAACCAGGTGATTCGCAAGTGTGCAAGTTGCAGTTATGATTGTTGAAGAGTCAGAGAACTTCGTGCGAGTGGACATCTATGCCAGTGTTAAATTGGAACTCGTGTGAGCCCCGTTAGGAATTAATCATGGAAGTTCTCGACTGATTGTTAGAACATGTCAAGATGATATTGAGGTTGTTGTAGAACGATCTTCCGCATTGGTCATTAATGTGTCTAATATTCTCATCGATCCTTTCCTGACACAAATTTAATGCACTTTATTTATGGGCATCGATATTTCCTTGGTCGGTGTTTTCCCGAGCTCGACTGACGATTTTTCCTCTATTAATGCACGGTCCATACATAGGTTGGTCGTCTGTCATTATTAAATCGTCAAGTTTTTTGTTGTCGGTGCGACTTAGTTGATGTTATTGGTGACTTATGCACTTGTCCATTTTGTGATGCCTCACTCTATCTGTATGATATCAACACTCCCTGCACTCACTTGATGTTGATCTATTCTGATCATTTGATTGTATTTTCATAAGTATTTGTCGTAGGTCAGGTGATGGAGTGGTATGTTGATCATGTCTTCATCTGATTTGTCTTGGGCTCGACCATGGGTTTCTTCATCTCTCCCTTTTCATTCTTTGTTGCTTTCTCTTTGATGCCTTGATGGATATTTAATACTTAAATTTTCTTTGACGGTTTCCTATACCTGGATTTTTATATCTAAATTTTGTTTAATAGACTAAGCAAGGTTTATTTTCATAAGTACGTGATTAGTTGAGATTGTTCTGATTCCGACTAGAATGTTGGATTTACATCCCTGTTGGCATTTCCCTGCTAGATTTTTCCAACAAGGTTATTATCCTTCAAGGATGATACTTTTTTAAATAGGCACGATCGATTAATTTTTTGAATGGGTGCCCCAACAGTGTTCGAAGTTGCACTGCTCCAGTTGGTCGAATATATTCGACAACATAATGCCCAAGTCATGTTGTCTCTAGTTTGCTTGGATTACCTTTTACACAACTATCATACATCAAAACTAACTCTCCATTTTTTTATATATTTTTCTTTATATGTCGGTCATGCCTCGCTTTCTGTTGTTGCTTCTAGACCTCTTGATGATGCATTGTGATTAGTATTCCTTCCTCCAGCTTGTTCAATTGGTACAGTCGTTCGTTCATTCTTTTACTGGTGTCAACTTTTGCTACAGCTACAACCCTATCAGAGTTGGTCCAAGAGTGCAAGGGAATAACAACTTCTTGTCCATAGATGAGATTGAATGGATTCTGACTTTTCGATCATTTATATCTTGATTTGTATGCCCATAGCACTGCATGAATCTTTTCGTCCCAATCCTCTTTGTTGATGCCACAAATCTTTGTAAGTCCTTTATGTAACGTTTTGTTAAAAGATTCGACTGCCTCATTTGCTTGTGGGTGATAGGTTGTCGTTCGTCTGTGGTCGATCAATTTTTTTTCTAGCAGGACTTTAATTGTTTCATTCACAAAGTGTGTGCCCTAGTCGCTAATTAGTGTAAGAGGACAGTTGAACCTTGTGAATATTCGCGTAGATGAATTTTGTTGCAACCTGTTTGGTACATGATTTGACTCGCTTAGCTTCTGTCCACTTAGTCACATATTCTACAACAGTGATGATATACTTAGCATTGTTTCTTCTTGCTCTCTGTGGAGAGGGTCCAACAAAGTCGATGGCCCATATTTCAAATGATCAGTTAGGATTTATGGAACTTAAAGGTATTTCATTTTTCCACATAGGTCGCCCAAGCCTTTGACAACTATCACATTTTTTCACTTGATCCCGACAATGTTTATGTAGAGTCGGCCACCATAGGCATGCTTGCAGTATCTTTCTAGATATTTTGTCAGCCTAGAAGTGACCCCCAGTTAGTCCTACATGAGCCTCATTAATGAATTCTTTCCTTTCATGCTCAGGAACGCATCTCCTTAGGACGTCATATGTTCCCATTTTATATAGATACTTGTTTATGATTGTGAAAGGTGCAACTTTTAAGGCTAGTACTTTCTTTTTGTTTGTCAGAAGATCTTATGGAGCCTTTCCTTCTTCTAAGAAGTTTGTTATATCTTCTAAATCCTTAGGAGCAGCTTCGACTCGGAATAAGAGATCATCTGGTAGGTCATCGTCAATTTCTGTCACGTCTTCTCTCGTTTCGAGTCATGAAATATGGTCGGGTCGGACGTTCTTTTTTTTAGGTCGTATGATTATGTCGAACTCAAACTCCTGAAGAAAAAAAAGTAACCAACGAAAAATCTTGCCTTGGTGGACCGGTTTGTTAACCAAATATTTCAATGCTTTATGGTTTGTAAAAAATGTGAACGGATTGGAAAGTAAGTAATGATGAAAATTTTGTAGAGTAAATATCATTGATAAGGCATCCCTTTCCGTGGTCGAATAGTTTCTTTCTGCTTTGTTCAATTTTTGACTTGCGTATGTGTTTGGATGATCGACTGTGTCATCATATGGTTGTGCTAGGATGGACCCGAAAACAACGTTGGAAGCATCGACATGTACATGAAACCATCTTGACCAATCATGAAATTTTAGTATTGGAGCTTCAACCAACTTCTTCTTTAGGAATTCAAAGGATTCGTGACAATCTTGGCTCCATATAAACTCGATTTCTTTTCATAAAAGCTCATCCATTGGAAATGTGATGTTTGAATAGTGGTGTATAAACTTTCAATAGTATCCAGTGTGTCCCAGGAAACTTTTGATTTGTTTTTGGTTCATGGACAACTTTAAGTCGAGATTAATTTTAATCTTTTCCATGTCGACCTTTACTCCATATTTACATACCACATGTCCTAAAAAGATTCCAATTGGTGTAGGGAATATGCATTTCTTGATGTTTAACGATAGTTGGATTTCTTGCATCATTCTAGCATAAGCCTAAGCCATTATATATGATTTTTAAATAGGTTGTATATCGTCCAATCGTCAAAGTAGATAGCCATAGTTTTATATTATTCTCAAGATGACTGTTGGTGCATTTTTCATTACAAATGGCATGACTTTGTAGGCAAAGGATCCAAATTCTGAGATGAATGTTGTCTTTGGATGATCTTCTTTTTCTATCGACGCCTTATTATAAGATGAGAACCCGTCGATAAATGAGTAGCATTCGTGACCACCGACTTCATTAATGATTTCATCTGCGAAGGGAGTAGGGAAGATATCTGTCACGGTCAATTTATTGAGTCCCTTGAAATCGACATAAATTATTGGCTTTTTGGGATCATGTTTCTTTGGTTGCACCACCATGGGGCTTTCCCATTCTGCATTATCGATGGGGTAAATAATACCTTCTTGTAGCATTCCTTCGATTTATTTTTGAATGATCGGCTTATATTTGTGGGCTAGTTTGTATGGTCGTTTTTTTATCGGCTTTGCTCTTGGAATGAGTTCGATCTTCATCTCTCCCATTTCCTCTACAAGTCCGTTCAATTCCTTGTAGTCATGGGAAAAAACTTCTTAATATTCTTTTAGCAGGTTGACTATTTCAGTTATTTGCTTATCCGTCCAATAATCACTTATTCAAACCATTTTTGGGCGATCGTCGATTGATATGTAGAATTATTTTGTTTAAATTTTGGTCTCCATCCATTATGGTGGGTTTGCTTCATCAAGATAGTGTTCCCCTTCTTCTATTTTTGAAAAACTTTATGGTAAGTCAGGATATTCATGATCTTCTTTTTGTTCTATAGCTATGTTTAATACTGATTTCACATGGTTCTGCAATGTTGGGTGGTCCTTTTTCCACTGAAAGCTTTGTCATGGACACCTTATATTTTCCATGTCAAGTCTCTATGTTATCGATGCTTCCTTGTTTTTCGTCGACACAAAGTTGCAATTCGATGTTGATCCTAAATCCATTTTCATCTTCCCTTTTTCTTTCTATGCAGTTAGTGTTTGATTTTCTAAGAAGTTTCTGATTTCTTGTGCTTCTTCTTTCAAGTGTTCCTTTTCTAGTTTAAATTCAAAGTCTCGCACAATTTTTTGTTTAATTTAGGCCTAATTTAACGTATGGCCATAGGCTTCTTCAATATTATACCATTTATTTGGTATCTTGTCTAATGTGCTTGGAAACATGTGGGGCGATACCCTTTCGTCTCTGTAACCTATCCTTCACCACTCGTTTTTACATCGATGAATATGCTCTACTAGATCATACCCAATCTTGTAAATGGGGATATCAACCGCTTTGGAGAGATTTTGATCTCTGAAACGTTCGATGAACTATGTCGACATAGTTGTCCACATTTGTAACCTGGGGGAGTGTGTTTCACACCATCTTGCAGCTTGGCCTATGAAGGTTTCCACGAGGCTCTACGTCCTTCCTTGCTCTCCAACGGATTTTGACACTGCTTCGACATGTGTCGAAGGTGTATGTCGTTCATTATATCGTAAGGGTTTTCTTATTCTATAGTCGGTTGATATGAGAGTGGGAGTTTGTCGAATTTTCTTTTCATACACTATTGGCATTGCCTGGATCGAGTAGCACATTCTCGGATGCTTTGGGATGATTTCAATGAACCAACAATATGTCATGTGTGCTTCATAATTCTCGATTTGGCAGTTTTATAGATCATAATAGGAATTGTGTTCGACCAACATGGGAGATTCTCTCAAAAGTTATCCTTGTGCAGTTGGTTCTACATAATCCCTTTGTTCATTGTTTATTTGATACAAACATCGAGCCTCTTGGTCTTCACCCCATGATTCAGTCCATGGCTTTCTTTCTTTTCGATCCAAGGGAATGATTATCTTTCTTCCATCACCTTTTAACTTGATTCTATATTTTTCCAAAGAGACATTTGCTTTCATATTTTGACCCCTCAGTCAACCGACAAGTGTTGCATATGCCAACATCCCCTCGACTAGGTCGATAACCTCAAGTCGACTTGAGTCGAAATACCCATTATTTGAGTGCCAAAGTTTATGAGTATACTAATGGGTTATATCAATCTTTGATTTGCAAGTTTGAGATAGTTCAGTGTTGGTGCTAAAGCAGGTCGACCTAGTCTTATCCAAGTTTCTTGGGGTAAGATATTGACTTGAGATAAAAAAAAATCGACAACTACTTGTTTGATCGATACTTCATTGATTTCTAGGTTGACTCATGGATCATAATATTTATGCTTATACAAGAGTTGCCTGACATCCTTTGCTAGCTTTTGTCCTTCTTTGTATTCTTTTAATATATTTAGCAGTTCTAACAATCGACCGACTGACTGTTTTTCCTGTAATAGTTGTAGGAATTCTTGAATGATATCTTCAATCTGTCTTCTATTGTCTTACTTAAAGAATTTGATAGCTTCTTTCATAATTTGTTCTTCTTTATCAAGATTTGGAAAGAAACTATCCTTACATCTCTGTTGGTTGTGTAATGTGGTACTATTAAGATCTCGTCCTACACCAAATCTTGTGATGATATTTAAATCCTTTGAATTCAATACTTCTTCTTTTGATACTGCATGTAGAAAATTTACATTTTTTCTAGTCATAATTTTGTCGAGTATTATTGGGCACTCTTCTAATGAGCGGTCACCAACACCGCATATATTGTAGAATTTCAAATCGGTTCTATCTTTCAGTGGGCAATCTGGACTGATGTGGTCATATTTTTAGCAATTGTAGCAGTATGGTCATCCTTGACCTTGATCTCGACCATGGCCTCCTCGATCTCGACCTCGACCATTGCCTCATCGATCTCAACCTCGACCATAGTAGTCATCTCTTCGGTCGTAATTATTAGCTTGGTGTGTGGCTTTTGTGTGGTAGATTGTTTGTAAACTGGCTTGATTTCATGCATTGAAATGGCATTCTGATGTTTTGTGATTAGACGCTTCGTAGATGTGGCACCACTTAGTGTTTTTCAAATTATGTGGACAATCTTGTACATTATGATGAGTCAAACCCTCGCATATGTTACAAGATTTTTGAGCTTGTACTCTATGTGCATCTGTTGTTGCTAGTGGTTGATCATTGAGGCTACATGTTTCCTTCATATGTCCTTCTTTGCAACATGAAGTGCACCAAAGTTCATTTCTTCTTATGGATAGGTTCTTTATCGTTTCTTGTAAGTGCTCTGTTTTTTCTTCAAGTCTTCTAGTCGATGAAGCATTTGACGGCCCATCGTCATCTGTCTCGACGCACTGTGCCTTTTGTAACGCATATTCGCAAGCGATTTTTATCGTACAAGTGTAATGGTGAGCGGATCCATTGTAATAAACCAGCGACGTACCACTGAAATAGTAGGCTTTGGTCAATTGTTTTCAGAATTTGGCTCAAGATATCTTTGAATCTTTTATCATACTCCCGTACTGACTTGCCTGGTAGTTTTTTTATTTCCTTTAACTTTTGTGCAGCCAAGTGTGTGACACCTTGGACTTTGAAAAATGATATAAATCTATATTTTGTGTCCAACTTTTTCTGATTCTGATTTTTTGTATAGTTCATAAACCATGTCAGGGCATGTCTCGGAGGGAGGCTCTGAATTGTGCCATATGTTTGTCTTCATCGGTGATGTCTATGGCATACTAGAATTTTTCGCACATGAACCAATGTCTATTTGGGTCCTCATCTTTCTCGTATAGGGTAATGTGGTTAAATCCCATTTTTATTGTCTTTTTAGAGGTACTCGTTTTCTGTGGTGTTTGAGTTACCAAATTTTTTTACTGAGTTTTCGAATCCTCGGTCGGGTTTTCTTGTGTTGCCTTTTCTGTTGGTTGATATTTTACTGGGTGGTACTCGAGGAATAATTTCTTCCTTTTGACTGTAGAAAGTATCTCTTCGGTTTGAGAACTTTTATCTTTATACTCGACTAAGCGTCAATCCAATGGTTGTGTCGGTTCAACTCTATCAACTCTATCAACTCTACATCTTGACTTCTTTCGGGGGTTGCCGCGACTATTGTTATTTCCAACTCTATTCGATTCAATTCAGACTCAGACTACTCATGTGATTTGTCAGGCTGACTCTCCCTGATCATTTTTCTATTCGACTTCTGACTGTTCCATAGGTTACGAAGTTCTTCCCTTTTCTTTTTCCTTTTATCCTGCTCTAATCTTTGGATGTCAGTGGATTGCTTGTGTGCTTGCTTTCCTCTCAATGACATTTATGCTTCAGTAATCAAAACTTTTGGCATGATTTTCCTTATGGCATCTCACAAATTAAACTGACCCCCCATCATCACCCTGACTTACTCGAAGTCAGTATTACTAGCCATATTTATTTATTTAAAAAATAATCCCAAGCTTGTCTTGTGTCTTTGCACTTTGCATCAAGAAATCCTTCCCACTCTTCGTCCCTCTCTTGATAGTTACTATTTGGTAACAATGTGCCTAGTCGAGGTCGGTATTAAACGATGTCACCAACTCCCTTGTCAAGGAGGAATTTATGAAGCTGCGTCAGAATAGTACACAAGAATCCTTCATGCAAGTCGATGTAAAATTTTTCTTTTATTCTATCAAGATATGTTCAATCTTCGACGGATTTCTTTGAGATATTGTCTTCAACAACTCTTTTGAACCAGTCATGCAAATTCGTTCATCCTCTGTTCATAAGCTTGAGGCCTATTTTCTCGTCAACTATCAAATTATGCATTACCCGACTTGTTGATGTACTGAAATAGTGCTTCAGGGATGACTTCTAAAAATCTTTCGTGGGTTTCCAAGAAGAATCTTACTCTTACTTCTATGAGTGAAATATTGTTTCTTCTGGTGTAATTTTTCATGTAATTCTCAGTCTTGCACTCCCACCATTCATGTATGTCTTGCAGGGTTAACATCTATGTATACTTCTGCATACCCAGGTTCAGAACTATCGGCAACGGAACCAATGTTGTAATCTAAGGGAAAGTAGGGAGAGTTACCACTAGTCCTTACATAAGCAACATAGAAGATACACACATATAGATATAGACAAAGAGATACACAAGTAGTGAGAACCCAAAGATCTATATTTATTAAAGGATATAATAATGAAATACAATGTATACAATCTCTCACAAAGAGCTATCAGAGTCTCTATGTGCTTGTCTATTTATATTCATATATGTCTAGTTACCAGAAAGTTGTAACTACTTAATTTCCAAGGTCGGTCGATTATCAGATACTTCGACTGACTTACATTTTTTACTACAATAGTCGACCGACTCTCTCTTAATCGGCTAGCGGGTCTAGTTGACAGAGTTGACTATCCCCTATAACAACACCTATAATAGCTGCATATCTCGAAGAATCCTCGCATATCTGTGAGTGACTTGGGGGTGGGCCAGTCTAAGATGGTCTAGATCATTTATTGATGCACCTTTACACCCTCAACACCAATCACATTCCCCATATAGAGGATCTATGTCAACCCGAACTCCCATTTTGCCTCCTTGGCAAAAAGCGATTGCTCCTCCATAATGGTGAGAATCTCATCCACATGCTTTAGTTGTTCCTCCCATGTCCTGTTGTAGACTAGAAGATCATGAAAGAACAGAAGTAAGAATTTCCTCAAATGTTTGTTGAAGATATGGTTCATGCAGGACTGAATGGTAGCTAGTGCGTTAGTCAACCCAAAGGGCATGAATAAAAACCCATAGTGGCCATAATGACACATGAATGTTGTTTTAAGGATATCCTCCTCTCTGACCCGAATCTGGTGCTATCCAAATCATAGATCAACCTTTGAGAAGTACATTTCCCCGTGCAGTTCGTCAATCAGCTCATCAATCCTTGGTATTGGGTATCATTTTTTTATGGTATTATTGTTTAGTTATCTATATTCCATGCACATCCTCATAGTGTCATGTTTCTTCTTCACCTATACAACTGAAGAAGCGAAAGGACTAGAGATAGGCCTGATATGTCCCATCTCTAGAAAATCCTTTATGGCCTTATCTATTTCATCCTTGAATCTCTTTAGATACCTGTAGGGGGTGGTGATCATGAATTTCAACCCCTCCTATAGTTCAATGACATGCTCAAATCCTCTGTCAGGTGGTCTACCTGCTATCAGTGGTTCGAATACTCTCTCATGCTTTCCAAGCAATGCATGCATATCTGCAGGATAATGTTGTCATTCATGTGATGGCTTCTCCATGGTGATCAAGCACTATGTTACACAAGCCATGTCCTCGTGTCTAAAAAGGGCCTCCATGTGTTGGTTAGACACGATCCTTGGGGCACCTGTCGACATACCTCTCAGGATGACTCATTGTCCACCCCTGTCCCAGAACTCCATCCTCATGTCTCGATAATTCATGTGTATATCTCCCAATGAGTGCATCCATTGAACTCCTAGCACCACATAAATATCTGCTAAATCCATGACGTAAAAGTCATTGATCAACCTATAGTTCCCCAATGTTACTTCCAGTCCCCTAATCATCTGATTCCATGTCATGTTGTACCCATCTTCTACTACCACATTGAATCCCTCGAAAACCTCTGTAGGGATTTTTCTCGTGGTAACAAATGCAACATCAATGTAGTTGTAGGTGACTCCACCATCAACCAATGTTGTAACCCTCTGCCCCTACACAATGCCTCTGACCTTGAAGGTGTAATATTTAGGGACTCTTGATAGTGTGGCAATGGTCATTGACTTGGGTATATCTTGCAATGGTGCATGTTCTATAGCCCGTGATGGTTCACCATTGTCTTGTTCAATACCTTCATCATCACCATCATCCTCCTCGTTAGAAACCACCTCAATGTAATGGACTTTACCTTTTCCCATACATCGATGACCTAGCTCTCATGGATCTTTTCAACTGAAGAAAAGTTTCTTTGCAACTAAGTGTTTTTACATACAAAATGTATCGCTATGCTTTGTAATGCACCAGTACGATATATACAGTGAAAAAACACAGCAAAAAAGAGCGGGAATTTCATTTTTCAAAATGTATTTGTTTATTAATTAAAACACTATTCATTATTTCATTTTTTTGGTAGAATTTGGAGGGAAGATTCATGGAAGAGAGATTTACCACCAAAGACTTTGGAGTGGGTAGATTTTTTTGAAGAGCCAAATTTGGAAGAGATCTGTAGGGCACATACAAATATGCATAGAAGAAATTCCAGGTATGTGATTTCATTATATTGATCATTTCAATCTTTCCATATTTGATTTAAACTATTTTCAATACATGTTAAAAATAAATAAAAGGGTTTCATAGTTACCTTCGGTATTGGAATCCCTAGATTTCTTGATGTTTATTTTGGTTCCCCTCTTTTTTTAAGTAATAGTTTTTTTTAGGGTTTATTTTTGTAAGCAATAGAATTTTATAGGGTTTATTTAGTTGTATATGGGGTGTTTGGTATCTGTTGCAATGGTACAACTTGTTACATCGGATCCAAAACCCTATGAACCCTGTAGTTGTCAATGATTTTATCAAAAAACTTTACTATGGTACGCAGTGAAGACTGTACATGAAAATTGTATTGATACAGAGGTAGCGACCTGGTACTCACTTTACAAAAAAACGCACCAGGGTGCATATATTCGTTAAAAACATCGATTGGTCGAAAATATAAATAGTATTGATCTTAGTATCATATGCATACGATTTAGCGGTGCACATTGACTAATAGTATGCACCGGGTGAGTGTATATATTTGATGCCCCGGGGTGTTCTATTTAATGACGCACACTGAAATACTAGATTGTATAAAAATTTCATAATTTCTATTTCTATGATTCCTGATTTTTTTTTATACAAGATGGCTTATAGAAGTTCAAGGAAAACATCTTATCGCAACAAGCGCAGTGGTGGCTCATCTCTAGAAGAGAGGGAGGCAAGTTCTTTAAGTTTTATTAAAACTTTAATATATATTTGAAAGTTTAAATTAATGATGTGTATTGGTTAATGTGTGTCATGCAGAGCAAAAACTTGAAGAAACTCGATAAGATTGTTCACAATTTGAGTGAAAAAGATCATAAAATCTTTATGGAAATGTTGCAAAGAGAGGAAACAGATGGATTGAAAGGTAATCAACATGAAGTTTTTCTTTTGACTTTTTACTAAAAATGAATTTCTTAACATTAATCGCTAACAAGTTTTAAACACTTGATTTCACTTTTTTTAATGTTATGCATGGATCGATGGTGGGGAATGGAATCTCGTCCTAAGAGGACAAAAATCTTTAAGGATTTAAATGACGATGGTGGGTTGGTAATCAATTCATCAGGAGTGGTGCTTGAAGTTAATGAGAGGGACAAATTGTTTTACAAAGATTTGAGGGATATAGTGGAAAAAGAATGTATAGATGTACTTTCCACTAACAATACAAAAATCAATCCAGAGACTCCAAGAATTAGGTTATACGTACACTACATGAAGTGTTTTCGAAGCCATGGTCAATGAGACCCGTGAGACTTGCAATAACAAAAACTTACAATAAGAAAAAATAATCATTTAAAAGGTATTATTACCAAACATGTTTTTCTATAATATGTTTCAATAATTACCAAATTCATTTGTTTTTCTATATTTACTTTCGAGTCCATTTAAAAAAAAAATTATTGTGCTTTTTCATTTTTCAGGAAGATTATGAAAATTTCAAGTGACAAACAAGGGGAAAGCCAATATAGTAGGGATGTCCAAAAAAGTGTACAAGGAGATGGTAAAAGAAATGAACATAATTGCATCATAGGGGGATGCATCCCAACAACAATGTGCAGCAAAGGTGTGTGATCATTCATTTATTCTTTTATGTGCATCGGATTTATTTATCATATTAAATACTAATTTTCAATTGTTTTGTTGCAAAAAACAAAAACAAAAAAGTGAAACATAACCAACACATAAGACAAGACGACAAGGAAGAAAAGGTTTGATCGCAAAGTTTGTGAGTACTTACGTTTTCGACGTTACTTAAGTTTTCATATTTGTTGTGATCTTTATATTTAAATAATTAATTTACACTCGTCCATGGAAGTCTTCTAATAGGTGTTAACATACAAAGAAGAGCCAATTGAATCATTGATCAACATTGGATTAAGTGAGGGTTGCGAGTATATGTTGAAGTATCAAGCTTCAATTGAACAATTTGTAAGTAGTTATGTTGTTTAACTTCTCTTGTTTTATAATTAATGGAACAATAAGGAACCTTTATATTAATTATATCGACCATGCATTGTCATGACGTATTAAACATGCAAGAAACAAAGTATGGAGAGGAGCGAATAGAAGATCTTTTGGCACATGACATGAGGCATAACTTCAAAAGCATGTGTATGGTTTATGAATCACACATTGCTATGGTGCACTTTTTAGTATATTTTAGTATATTATAAATGTAGATTTACTTATTACACTTTATTTGTATGTTTGTAGATGGAACATGAACTAGGGAACGTCAAAAACAAGTCGAGCAAGAAAAAATATGTTTAAATAACCAAAGTACAATATCACCTACAATTGATCAATAAATGAGGGATGCACACAGCTCGAGCAATGGCATCGGTTCAAGTGATGAATGACAATCAATATAATTGAATGTTACCGCAAGTTGTATGTTTTGGAATACATATCTATAAAAATCAGGGATTTTGCTTAATGTAGTGGACATAATGTCCCAATTGCATGACGACATGTTACCAATAAGTGTAACAATTACATATTGGTTCCATTTTGATTATTGTGGATGATTACGTTGTTCCATTTTGTATGACCATGGGTCTCTTATTCATATATAATAAAATGGGTTTCTTATTTTATTGCAATGTCAAATGTTGTAAAATGTTGCGTTGTTGATTAATTAATATGTGAATGATTTACATTGTTGCAAACAACAAAGATGTAATTTGTTGGATAACGCATTAATGCAATCATTGTATTAAAATGCAATAAAAGAAATATAAAAACCTATATTATTCTAAAAAATATTTGATTTTTAGATGACTAACTCAAAATTTTGTAAAAAATACAATTAATTAAAGTATATACATATCGGTGCATTCTTATGGACTCACAAAATGGTGCGTGAACTAATATAGAAATTGGTGCTTTTTAAGGGGTTATAGGCATCGGTGCATATTAAGCATAATGAAGCCCGTGCATATTAATTATACTGAAGCATCGCTGCAAATAACGTGTGATAATATATATCATTTTAGAATTTTATGGTGGGCATGTGATAAATACACATTGATTCTCTAAATATAATAACAACATTGATGGTTTGAATAAAATAAACATACTAGTGCTTTAAATGTAATAAAAGCACTAGCACTTCAAAACAAAAAATGACGCCGACATCTCACCTCGAATATTTGAGATTTCAATACCTTTCGGTGCACATGGTAATACAGGAACCAACACGTACAAATTCTACAAGCACAGGGATAGACATAAAATAAAAGTGCATCGGTGTTGCATGCAAAAAAATGGAAATTCGGGGCGTAATAACTATAAACGCACCGGTGTCTTTTCCTTTTATGTATGCACCGGGGCATTTCATGTAATGGTGCATCGATGCCTTTTTCGTTTTATGTACGCGTTGGGGCATTTTATGTAAAGGCACATCGATACCTTTTTGTTTTATGTATGCACTGGGGCATTTTATGTAATGGCACACTGGTGCGTTTTTTAGTTTTATGTATGTACCGGGACATTTTATGTAAGGGTGCACCGATGCGTTTTAGTTTTAAGTATGCACCAAGGTGTTTTATGTAAGGGCACACTAGTGCATTTTGAAACTAAAAGCACCGAAAAAAAAAACATCCTCTGCTCGCCCAAAGTTTTTTAGTTATATGGAACATCCATTAAAACCTCCACTAAAAAATCCATAGCCAATAGAGGAGGTTGTAGTGGAGATTTTTTTGAAAATTTTGTTGAATTTTGTAACACTAAAAACCTCCGCAAAAATCTCCACTAGAATGTGTTCTCCTATTAGTGTTTACTTGTTGTATTGCTACCTTAGGGTGTCGATACTATCAATCATGCACCCCAAAGTGTGATTTTATAATGACTTGACTTTTGAACTACTTCAATTTTAGGTAGGTCCTCTTTTTGACAATTTACACAATTGACTTTTGATTTGAAAACACGTTATTAACTTTGAAAGGGTTTGCAACTCCACCCTTTTTCCAATTCAATGGCTTTGTTCAATGATGCAACCTTATGCTTCAAATTCAATTACTCAACAAACTTATGAGCAAAAATATACTTGAACTATCTTGTTATGGATCAATTGAAGCATATTTTAACTTTTGACAATGCTCAATGAGGATTAAACAACTTTTAGTCCTCTTATTACATGCTTTGAATGATCAAGATAGTTTGTTAATGTCTTGTTACTTTGTGTGTTGTGTATTGTTTGCCAAATAAAATATGTGTCACACTAGAATATGCATCTAAGAAATAATGTACAATAGTAAACACATACAAATGTCCTTAGAACCCCTTATTCTCATTTTAGGATAGGCTTAGGATGAGAAGCAACGTAAAATTTAATTTATTATGAGTATCCTCAATGCTTTGTCAATAATGTGGCCAAATACAATTTGACTTCAACATGCTTTCTCTTTCACAATTTTTTTGACAAGACTTCAACTATGTTTGGGGGCAAAAATTATTGAAAAGCGATATTCAATGACCACATTTGTCAATAGACCACTCACATTGTCTCGTTTCCTCTACATATGAAAAGGTCAATTTTCAAAATAAAGGATTATTCTTTCAATACTTTATCCATGGGGATAAATAATGAACATCAAAGAAAACTACATTTTATCATAGGCTTATACCTTTGCTTTCCAAGGACTGAGACCTAATTGTTGTGCATGGGTTGAGATTGTTAAGAAATAGAGAAAGCACAAGACAAGAACAGAACTTGGTGGAAAAAGATTTAAGCCATATTCAACACATGTATTCATCTCATGGTATCAATTTATAGTACATGGATTCTACCACTTCCAGATCTAGATCTCATTGACAACTCATCAGTGGATAATGACAACACCTCATTAGTAGATAAGGATGGCAACTCATAAGAAGGTGGTCTTGGAATTTGTGATTGTCTAGGGACTCATATTCTAACAATTATGGATTTGATTATTTGGATCCACATGATTGTGGTGGGTATTTGGTGCATAATACTCGACCATTCATTGAGCTCATGAGTCACTAGTTGGGCATCAACATGAGTAACTAGACATGGGACCTAAGTTTATGGATGAACTCCTTCAACATTACAAATAATACTTGCAAAGGGGACATTAGCTACTTCAACATGGTGGTCAACACTCTTACATGGGACCTAGGTTAATGAATGAACTTATTGGACTACTTCACAATTGTGACCAACCATTGTACATGGGTGTTGGACTATGATCGTTGTTAGACCAAAACCTGTAGGTCTTAGTCTCTGCCACAATTGTCGGAGTTAGGAACCATGAGAGGGGGTTAACCCATGTTGTGAAACTCGTAGGAAGTGCTTAAGCCAATGTCCAACAATATTCCCCCCAACATGTGTCAGGTGAGTTTTGAACTTGAACCTTGTTGCTCTGATACCATTTGTCGGACTATGAATTTGTTAGACCAAAACCCCCAGGCGTTAGTGTTCACCACAATCGTCATAGTTAAGATCCACGAGATGGGGTTAAACCATGTTGTGAAACTCGCGGGAAGTGTTTAACCCGATGTCCAATAATGGGACCCTAGTTCCTTGGATTAATTTAACATTGTGATTACCACCGATACATGGGACCGGTGATCAATTTTGAAGGGTTGGTCTTAATTTCATTTGGAAGGGCATATAATCATCCAACCCTTCAAGGATGAAAAGTTAAAAAAATAATTGTACTTCAATTGACAAGTGTAGATTAAGTAAACCCATCCAAAAAAAATGAAACCTAAACTGTTGGAGCTCTAGGGAGTGAAGAAGAGTCTTCAATGATTTGCACAGAGGTATTAACAGAAGGGTAAACTTTTCCTTTACTCACAAATTATAATAAACAAGTAAAATATTCCTGACCTTAACCAGAGAAACTGAAACAATCAACTTGCGCTTGAAACACTGAAAGATGTCAACCTCGGTCTTCCACAGGGTTGTGATAAATAAGTAATGGAACGGTCTTCCATAGGGTTGTGATAAATAAGTAATGGAATTAATAACACGAGAGTCATGAAGACTCACAGTATAGCAAGTAAAATATATGAAAGAGTGAGGGTCCATGGAGTGTGAGGAGTTAAAAATGACTGAGAATAAGTATAATGAAAATCTAGAAGCATTACCTTGACACAGATGGTGCTCACGAGTTTGAGTTTCCTATATTGATGCCCATTGCCACAAGTTCTCGAGCAAGTTCAATTCTACATAAAATGTTGGAGAAATAGAGTTTAAATAGAATTAAGAACCGAGGAGCGTATACATTGTGCAGTTTGGCGAGAATTGAGATTGCAAAGTACACTTGATCCTTTCCAAGTTGTCATTATTAACTTATAATATTATAATATTATAATATATTATAATATAATATAATATTATATTCTAATATTAAATTATACTATAATATATTAAATATATTTATGTAATTTTATAATATTATTAATAATATTTATAAAATTTGTAAATTTATAAAATTTTATTAAAAAAATATATTATTTATAAAGTTTCAAGTAACTTATTATTATTATTGTATTATTTTATATATAATAATAAATAATGTAATTTATATATAAATAACTTATTATATATTATAGTTATATAATATATAGTAACTATGTAGTTATTTTTCCTCGGAAAAAAAGCGTAATTCTATTCATCCGTAGAGAACCAAATTACATTTTGTAGGTGTTGATAGAACATGCCCAATACTTGGGTAAGCAGAGAGAGGTGTTAGAAGCCAGAAATGGACCAAAGTAAAATCCACAAAGGATGTACCAAATAAAGAGATGGGAATAATCCCAAATGTAGGCAGATAGATGCCAATAAGCCTCGAGAAAAATAGAGCCTAAAATATGGCAGGACACATAGGATGAAGAGAACCTGGATGGACTAGGCCAGAGCGGCAAATAAACCCCATCAAGAACAGGATCCAAAGTTACCACAAGAGAGACTGCATCCATGGTGAAGGAGAACCAGAACCCGCACACCCAAAGCATACCTCAAACCACTGACCCTCCCAGTCAAAGTCAGCACTGCACACTCATGAGATGGACTTCAAAAGATCTGAAGTAGATCCTACCAGAAAGAAGAAGAAATACCCAAGCAACCACTTTGCAACAAAGATCAGAAGGGGGTGTAGGGGATCTCGGACACCAAGACATCGAGAAGGCCCTAACTTTCCATCAAGCCCTGAACAAACCAGCAGGGATGGCATGGTGAGGGCCAAACCCTAAGAAAAATTTAAGAAAACATATTTGCGCAAATTAGAGGCTAAAGAGAAAGAGGATCACGACCCCTCACAGACAACAGAAGAAGCGCCAAGTAGATCTGAGGAGACAGAACGAGAAAAAAGGAGAACCCGATCTAGAGTACCAGCTCCATGCCTGGAGAAAACTACCACAAAAAACTCAGCAGGAGAACCCATCCAGGTAACTCGATCCAGATCCACACCCGAATCTGACTGTCGCAGACCAAGCTAGAAGTCGTGATCGAGGCAGTGAGAAGATTGACAGAGCTCGACGACTCTAGGTCTGCACCCATGGAAGACATAGAATCTGGTCATCGACATAAGAGGCAGTGCCATAGGAAGCCCAAAAGGATACAAATCCCCTCATGCAATAACAAGTAGAGCACATAAAGAAATTAACAACCCCTCAAACGTTTGTGCGAGCAGCAGACCCTCCAATGCATACGATCTGTGGCCAGATGCTCCAATCGATCGATGTGGAGACCACCGGGGTGGTCTGAGGACGATCCTCACAACAAAAGAAGAGGAGGTTGTCGACGAAAGGGAGGAGAGAACACGAGGAGGGGAGGGCCTGCAGCTGATGAAACCCTAGTCGCAGACCCCCCATTATCATCATACCTGTAATTTTGTTACTAATAACTATGTAGTTATTACTTATATAATAATATTATTATAATATGTTATATATGCTAATTATTATATATTATAATTAATCATAATAATATATTATATAATTATTAGTATATATTAATATTTATAACATTACAATAATATATATATATATATATATATATATATATATTATTAATTTATAATATTATAATATATTATATATATTATTAAATAATATTATATCTAGTATTATTATTAATTATAATATATAATAATAATACTATATATAATATAATCCTATGATCGAGTGATATTGATATTATCTGTCTAGTTGAAACTTGGGAGCATGAGGAGTCTAAGGTCCCTAACATAGAAGGATTTGTCCTGTGGTCGGCATGGAACAAAAAATCCCACCGTAGAGGGATATGAGACATAGCTTGTTATATTAGAAAGAGCATTTCTCCTCACATTCAACTTCATAAGATTGACCCGCTCAATCAGTACATTTGGATAAAATTTCAGACACCAATGCTAAGAAGATGTATATGGCAATTTGTTATTTTGCACCTATTAATTCTACCTTTTATAAGAAAAACAATCTAGATAAAAGTTGTCCCTACAATAATTTAGAACAAGATATTTATAGTTTGAAAAATGAAGGTAATATCCTCCTGCTAGGAGACTTTAATGCTAGGACTACAACTAAACAAGCTACTCTTTTAAGTATTGATTCCAACCATAATCATTTATGGCTAGATGAGGACCTTGTTTTATCTAATAGCTACAAAAGAAGCTTTGAAGACCTAATTGAGAATTTGTTTGGTACTGAGTTGGTCAAGATCTGCAACTCTCAAGACTTAATAATTTGCAATGGAGTAATGAAGTGGCCAAACTCCAACCAGATGACTTGTATTCATGGGCTAAGTAGTAGTGTTGTAGATTATGTGATATATGATATCCTCGTTTCCAACCAAATAGCAACTTTTGACCTTTTAAATGGCCATGAGCCTAACTCTGATCATAAACCTTTAACCCTTACTCTAAACTTTTCCATGCATAGGAGCGCCATCGAAGAAAATTTTGATAATCAAAGGAATTTGTGCTTTGACAAAAGTAAAGTTGACATTTTCTTAAAGGATTTAAATAGTAAATTAAATCTCCTAACTTGTGAGGCCAACATTGAAGAACTCTATCATAATTTTACAACAACCCTTTCCATTTCTATTAACAAGTTCTCTTTTGAGGTGTCCTATAAAAAGAATCATAGAACGACCAACCCTTGGTATGATAAAGAATGTAAAATTGTTAGGAAATCCATTAGGGATGCTTCTAATGAGTCCTTAAAACTCGATAAGATCAATACATACAAAGCCCTAATTAAAAGGGGAAAAAGGTACTATATCAATAAAAGGCAAGAGCAACTTTCACAACTATATAAGCTGGATCCTAAGAAGTTCTGGAGCCAAATTCTAAACCGCAATACTAAAGAAAATAATAGGATTCCCTTAAGGGACTGGAATTACTACCTTAAAAGTCTCTACGAGTTCCCTATTGCCATGGACACCATTTCTATTGTCCCTACAAAGGAAGAAGTTTTTTCTTTAGATGACATAGAGTTCGGGGTTAAGCGACTTGCAAATGGGAAAGCTAAGGACATTGAAGGCTACTAGGCTGATTTTTTTTTAAATCGGAGGGCCTATCCTTATCCCTCATATACACAAGCTCTTCAATTTAGCAATCAAGCAAGGATTCCCTAAACCCTGGACGGAAAGCCTCATTTTTCCTATTTTTAAAAATGGGGATAGAAACATTCCCTCTAATTATAGGACCATTATGATTAGCCCGATTTTAGCCAAGCTTTATGGAATTAGTTTGGAAAAGAAGATTAGCCTTTGGCTAGAAATTCATTGTAAAGGAGATAAAGGCCATGCAAAGTTTAGGAGATGTCATTCAACTGTGGACCATCTTGTTACCTTTAGGATCATTGCAGAGGATTTTCGCAATACTAAAACCAATCTTTTTTGTTGTTTTGTTGACTTTAGAAAATCTTTTGACATGGTTCTTGGGAAAAACCTTTGGAATAGGTTGGAAGAGATAAAAAGTGCCTCTCGAGTTGAGGGCTATTGCAATAAGGATGTATGAGAACGTTATTGCTAAGTTTAAAAACACTGAGGGCTGGTCAAAAGAGATTAATTGCAATATCGGAGTCAAACAAGGTTGTCCCTTGTCCCCTACCCTTTTTTGCATATACATTGACAAGTTAGAAGATTGCTTGGAAAAAGGAGGTTGTGTCGGCCCTACTCTCACTGGTATAGTCATCAATCTTCTTCTTTATGTTGATGATATCATTCTTATGGCAAGGAGTCCCCATGATCTTGAAAACCAACTAAGAATCCTCAAGGATTTTTGCTCCAATATGGGTACGACTGTTAATACCAATAAGACTAAGGTAACGATTATTAAATCCAATAAGATCCCTTATGATACCTTTGTATATGACAAACACAACTTGGAGGAAGTGACTTCATACAAATATCTTGGAATTTATATTCACCACAAGCTCAATTGGAATTATAGCGTTGAGAAAAAATTTATTGGGGAATGGAAAGTTTATTATGGGCTTGAAAACAATTGTAAATCAGCTGATATTTGGAGTTGGGATAAGAAGAAACTCCTCTTTGAGACTCTTATTACACCTGTTATTCTTTATGGATGTGAAGTTTTGGGCTGTAGTATCTCTCGTGAATCCTAGAGAAAGATAGTGAAAATACAAAAGAATTGTATAACCTGTAATCTTAAAATTAAAGGAAATACACCCTATCCCATCCTCCTCTTAGAAACAAGCCTCTCCCCCATTGAGAGCATGGCTATGAATAGATACCTAATGTATAAGAACAATTTAAACAACATGGAAGATAAGAGGCTTCCTAAAATTGCTTCAAAATCGAGTCATAACCACCATCGACTCAAGTGAGGATGACATAAAGATGACCAGTCTTGGCTAAACTATTGGGGAATCATGGAGGACACCATTTTGCAGAATAAAAATACTATTAAAAAAAACGTCAAATCAAAATTTAAGAAGAAAATGTGGTGTGATAAAAGAGTTAGAGGAAAAAAGAAAATTAAGGTATTATAAGGAAGTAATCAACCATAATCTAGAAGATCAAAATTATCTATCTATTTTGCCAAGTGTAAAGAAAAAAATAAGCATTGCTAAGATAAGAACAAATTCTCACAAGCTCCATAGTGAAAATGGGCATTGGTCAATTCCTAAAACACCATGGGATGAAAGAATGTGTCACTTTTGTGACACTAAGAAGGTTGAAGATGAAAAGCACTTTCTCGTAGATTGTCTAGCCTATACCCATATTAGATCTCATTTTCAAAATATTTGTCACACTACCAACCTTCCTGACCTCTTAACTCAACAAAAGTATGGTGATCTTCGAAAGCTTCTCTTAATGCTTTTCGAACACAGAAACAAAGTTCTAAAGAAACACAAGTAATCACTTACCCTTTTAAGGTCTGATAGACCAATTCGATCTTAGTGGTTCAAATCCAGAGGGGGTTAGGGTATGTATACCTTCGTAGACTTTACCAGTCAAATTGTTGGGCAGCGGGGGGTCCCTTGTCCCACAAACAAGGGGGTCTCATACACCAATTTGGTGTGCTAGCTTGGCCGTGACCTTAAAAATAGATTATAGACAGCCTGAGTGGGCCTAATGGTTAAGAACATGTGTTTCCTCTTAAGAGGTCACAGGTTCAAATCCAGAGGAGGGTAGGGTATGTATACGTTCGTAGACTTTACCAGTCAAATCGCTAGGCGGAGTGGGATCTCTTGTCCCACAAACAAGGGGGTCTCATACACCAATTTAGTGTGTTGGCTTGGTCGTGACCTTAAAATAGATTATTATTATTATTATTATATTATCATTAATTATAATAAATATATATATATAATTATTATTATTATTATTATTATTATACTTATAATATATATTATTATTAATTAATAATATAATATAAATGTCTTTAGCAAAAATCTCTCCAAAAATTGTGTTCACTTATATTCTAGATCATATAATGAATATATAATCCTAACGTTAATTTATAAATTACATTATTAAATATATATTATTTTTTTTTTGTTTGTTAATTTGTGCAGGACCTGCGATTAACCTGTGGCTTGAGAAACCGCGACTCAGGGGCATCTAAGCCGTCAAAATCACCCGGGGATCGCACCCGGCCTGAGCCACACCAACCCTTAACATG
>ML801966.1:181707-198624 GCA_009831015.1 Picea engelmannii | reverse complement strand
TCTCTGGGTGCAACCACACGTTCGACCACTACCTCAAGGTGTCCCCATGGCTCCAGGTAAAGCCCTCACGAGAATTGAACCTTGCCCAACGGTGAAAAACTCCTCGCTTTCCACCATTGGATCCAACCCCTTTGGGCATTAAATATATATTATTAGTATATATTTATATTACATTATATATTATTATTACCCTAATACTAATATATATTAGGTTATAAATTACATTGTTTATAAATTTTTGAGGAACTTGTTATTATATTAGGAAATAATATTAATATCAAGGTAAATTTTATCTTTCTTTTAATATGGCTTCAAATCTCAATTTTAATCCCCAAATTTGGATCAGATTTCCTAATTTATTTTATAACTAATTTTGACGGGCTATCTAAATAACTGCCCCTTTTTTGAAAGATTTTAATCAATTTTGCACTTCCCAATGGATGTGCAAAATTCAATTTTTAATTTTTTTTGTAGGGTAAATTTCTACACACCCTTCTCTGACAAGCTGGAAGCCTTTGGAAGGGTTGGGACGGGTTCAAATTTTATCACAGCATGGGACCCATGTTTTGCTATAGATCGGAATATAATCAAATAATATAAGCACAAAATTACGTAGGAAGGGCCAAAAAATCTTGTTCACGAGGCTCTCAAAGGTGGATGGAGCATTGCAAAGCCCAAATGGCATCACTAAAACTCATAATGGTTGTAATGTGTGTGGAATGTTTCCTTGGGGATGTTTGTTTCCTTCATCTGTATTTGGTGTTATCTCGAACAAAGATTCAATTTAGTGAAGAACTTGGCACCATGAAGCTAATTCGAGAGATCATTAATAACAGGAATAGGAAATTTGTCTTTGATGGTGAGATTATCAAGAGCACAAAAATTGAGACACATACACCAATTGCATTATATCCTTAATACCATAACCATAGGCGAGGAGTAAGGGCTCGTACTTGGTCAAATGACTTCGACATCTAATAGTTCTTGAGTAATCTTTTCAATTTCATTCTTCTACTCAAAATGGTGTCTACATGGGTGCACATTAGGTAGTTGACTACCTCAAATCAAGGGAATACCATGGTCATGTTCACCATGTGACATGCATAAGCCACACAAAGTTTTAAATACTTGTGTATGTTTAGTCGGGACCAACTATAAATCAGGGTGAACTTCCCATGGTGATTTTTCTATCACTTGTATGATATTGAATTGGGAATTAATGTTGGAGTGACCTTTCTTCAATATGATGAGGGTAATGTTTTCCAAAGATGGAGTGTTGGGATCCTCCCTAGGGGTATTAAAGGTGGGGCGGCGAGGGTTGGGGGCAAAATGCCAACTAGAGTAATAATAACGTGGTTATGGTGGCCATTTGATGTAAAGTGGACTAGGTCCACTATGTTTGTTATAATTAAATAAGGCCCACTAGTTGGTTAGCATGGAATAAATGTCTTGTGGCCTCATTAAAGAAAGTTCAATAGATAGTTAGGGAGGGGTTATGATTAGGATTTCATATATAGTTATAAATAAGGATGTAATCTTCCTCATGGGGCATGTGTTGGAATATTTTGTATTGGAGATTGGCTCATTGAGAGGTTGCCCTACCTTAAGAGGCATTTGAATAGGAGAATATTTCTTCCATAAAATGATCATTGTAAGGTTTTTCTCTACCTTCAGGGTATTTTGATAGACTCAATTAAAAGGGACTTTCTATCTTATTTTTGAATATCTTATGTAAGATAGCATTTTCAAATTTGAGGTACAAACAAGTGGTATCACAACTCTTTCTTGGGCCACAAAAGGAAGAAATTATATTTTATTTCTATTTTGTTGGTTTTCAAAGGGAAAAGGGGGCTGTGACACTTAGATAAATTCCTATAGCTTTTTTAGTAGAATTTGAAGAAATCAATTATATACACGAGTTCATCTAAAAAAAACACCCAGTTTAAAAAAAAAAAAAAACAATTGTTCTAATAAGAGCCTAAGAAGTTAAGATATTGCTTATTTAAAACATGTTATTCTAAGGTATTTTTTGCGATGGCCATGAAGATTGCAAAGTATATATATTTTGGCAAAGTGTCCATATTGCAACTACAATAATGACATTGGCTAGGGGATTTTTGGGGCTTCAATTTGATATATTATGTGATATATATCTGATCAATCTTCAACATGTTACAACCCTTACAAATTAGCCACCACCCCAACCCTTGCAGAACCCAACTAGGGCAATCTCAAGAAACATGCCATGGGAGGAAACTCAGGCTCAAGTTATGGATGCTATTGTAATTACTCAAAAAATTATCATCTCCTGTACATATCCTATCATCAATGGAGACTATACTAGAGACATAAATGCCTTGTATTATTTGGAAGATGCTTGTAATGACTATTACATGGATTGTTGTTACTTATGGGAAGCTACTCTCACATTCTATTTGATGACTTTACATCTTGTTCATGGGGCTCTCAAAGGTGGATGGAGCATTGCAAAGCCCAAAGAGCATCACTAAAACTCATAATGGCTTTAATGTTTGTGGAATGTTTCCTTAGGGATGTTTGTTTCCTTCATTTGTATTTGGTGTTATCTCGAACAAAGATTCAATTTAGTGAAGAACTTAGCACCATGAAGCTAATTTGAGAGATCATTAATAACGGGAATAGGAAATTTTTATTTGATGGTGAGATTATCAAGCACATGAAAATCGAGACACATATACCAATTGCATTATTTCGTTAATACCATAACCATAGGCAAGGAGTAAGGGCTCGTACTTGGTCAAATGACTTAGACCTCAATTAGTTCTTGAGTAATCTTTTCAATTTCATTCTTCTACTCAAAATGGTGCCTATATGGGTGCACATTAGGTAGTTGACTACCTCAAATCAAGGGAATACCATGGTCATGCTCAACATGTGACATGCATAAGCCACACAAAGTTTTAAATACCTGTGTATGTTTAGTCGGGACCAACTATAAATCAAGGTGAACTTCCCATGGTGAGTTTTCTATCACTTGTATGATATTTAATTAGAAATTAATATTGGAGTGACCTTTCTTCAATATGATGAGAGTAATGTTTTCCAAAGATGGAGTGTTGGGGTCCTCCCTAGGGGTATTAAAGGTGGGGGGAGGGTTGGGGGGAAAGGCCAACTAGAGTAATAATAACGTAGTTATGGTGGCCATTTGATGTAAAGTGGACTAGGTCTTGTTATCACTCTAGGAAACTCTCCTAGGTTGTAAGTCGGAGATGCCTGGTAACTAACTCTTTTTGGGAAATGTTTTCTTAATATTTGAAAATGGTTTATGGATCAAGATGAATATCTACGTACCGGACTGTGTATTCAAGACTGTCTAGGAATATAAAATCTCACAAGGCTTTCTAGTAATGCAGTCAGACAAAGTTTGATTGAATGTAGGAGGAAAAGGGCTATTGAACCAGATTATACTTCATACCAACAAGCACAATGGATTTAACAACCAAAGAAATAACTTATGATCATCAACTAAATCAATCAGCAAATGAGATGACAGTCACATGCAGACTGAATGAGTATCAACAAAGAACCTCACTCATAAGATATCAGAGATAAGAAGAGAAGATCTGACAAACACCACTGAAAGAAGCTTGTAATTTTCTGTATAATAAGAATAAGTCTGTGATTACAGTAACAGCATAGTATCACTCAAAATCGAACCCCCTTTGTTCTCCAATTGTCTTTGGCCTTATAGCCTTACAAGATCAAATCTAGATCCATGAAAAATGGATCAGATTTGCCAAAAATAGTCAAACCAACAAGTGTAAGATGAGATCCTATAAAAATGGATCTGGAATTCTAAAAATGGAAAATCAAATCAAAATAGGAGAAGATCAAGTCTTGATGTAGTGCAGATAAGCCTCCCAAGGTTGTTTATGACTCTTCCAAAAGATAGAATTCGAATTTGATGAGTTAACCAAAAATCCTATATTTTTGCCTTTGAAAAAGACACCAAATTTATTTGAATAACCTCTTCTGATATTAACCCACACAAATAGCATTCAAATCTGACTTTATAATTCACCATTTATCCATTCCAAGAGGTTTCATTGCATTCTGATTCAAAAATTTCTGATCTGGACAAAAATTCGCTCATTCTGGCAGTTACAAGCTTTTCGTGGTTAACTGGAAAGCTTCTGTGTGAATTAACCACCAAAAACGCAGCTTTCTGTGGTTAATGAACAGTCGTCCTGTTCGCCTAAACCACCGAAAGTCAGAATTTCCAGCAAAAATTGCCTTTGGGAAAAATCAATTTTCTCGGCCGTGGAATGTCCGTTTTGCACGTTCAAATAGTCGATTTTCATCTACAGATCATAAGATTTCCAATGGTGCAATCAGATTTGTATTTGGGGTCAGGGAAGCTGGAAAAAATTTCGTTACAAGATTAGGCATCATTCTTGCGAAAATGACAATGCATTTTTTGTCGTTAACAGGTCCAATATGTTTGTTATAATTAAATAAGGCCCACTAGTTGGTTAGCATGGAATAAATGTCATGTGGCCTCATTAAAGAAGGTTCAATAGATAGTTAGGCAGGGGTTATGATTAGTATTTCATATATAGTTATAAATAAGGATGGAATCTTCCTCATGGGGCATGTGTTGGAATATTTTGTATTGGAGCTTGGCTCATTGAGAGGTCGGCCTACCTTAAGAGGCATTTGAATGGGAGAATATTTCTTCCATAAAATGATCTTTGTAAGGTTTTTCCCTACCTTCAAGGTATTTTAATATACTCAAGTAAAAGGGATTTTTCTATCTTATTCTTGAATATCTTATGTAAGATAGCATTTTCAAATTTGAGGTACATAACAAGTGGTATCACAACTCTTTCTTGGGCCACAAAAGGAAGAAATTATATTTTATTTATATTTTGCAAGTTTTCAAAGGGAAAAGGGGGTTATGACACTTAGATAAATTCCTATATTTTTTTTAGTACAATTTGAAGAAACCAATTATATACATGAGTTCATCTTAAAAAAACACCCAGTTTCAAAAAAACAATCATTCTAATCGAAGTCTAAGAAGTTGAGATATTTCTTATTTAAAACATGTTGTTCTAAGGTATTTAAAACATATATATATATATATATATATATATATATATGTATATATATTGGAAAATTGTCCATATTGAAACTACAATAATTCCATTGGATCGGGAATTTTGGGGGCTTCAATTTGATATATTATGTGATATGCATCCGATCAATCTTCAACATTCTACAACCCTTACAAATTAGCCACCACCCCAACCCTTGCAGAACCCAACCAGGGCAATCTCGATAAACATGCCATGGGAGGAAACTCAGGATCAAGTTATGGATGATATTGTAATTACTCAAAAAATTATCATCTCCCGTACGTATTCTATCATCAGTGGAGACTATACTAGAGACATAAATGCCTGGTATGATTTGGAAGATGCTTGTTATGACTATTACATGGATTGTTGTTACTTTTTGGAAGCTACTCTCACCTTCTATTTGATGACTTTACATCTTGTTCATGGGGCTTTCAAAGGTCGATGGAACATTGCAAAGCCCAAAGGGCATCACTAAAACTCGCAATGGCATTAATGTGTGTGGAATGTGTCCTTAGGGATGTTTGTTTCCTTCACCTGTATTTGGTGTTATCTTAAACAAAGATTCAATTTAGTGAAGAACTTGGCACCATGAAGCTAATCCGAGAGATCATTAATAACGGGAATAGGAAATTTGTCTTTGATGGTGAGATTATCAAGAGCACGAAAATCCGGGCACATACACCAATTGCATTACTTCCTTTATACCATAACCATAGGCGAGGAGTAAGGGCTCATACTTGGTTAAATGACTTCGACCTCCATTATTTCTTGAGTAATCTTTTCAATTTCATTCTTCTACTCAAAATGGTGCCTATATGGGTCCACATTAGGTAGTTGACTACCTCAAATCAAATGAATACCATGGTCATGCTCACCACATGACATGCATAAGCCACACAAAGTGCATGTTTAGTCAGGACCAACTATAAATTAGGGTGAACTTCCCATGGTAAGTTTTCTATCACTTATATGATATTGAATTGGGAATTAATGTTGGAGTGACATTTCTTCAATATGATGAGGGTAATGTTTTCCAAGGATGGAGTGTTGGGATCTTCCCTAGGGGTATTAAAGGTGGGGGGGAGGGTTGGGGGGAAAAGGCCAACTAGAGTAATAATAACGTAGTCATGGTGGCCATTTGATGTAAAGTGCACTAGGTCCACTATGTTTGTTATTATTAAATAAGGCCCACTAGTTGGTTAGTATGGAATAAATGTCATGTGGCCTCATTAAAGAAGGTTTAATAGATAGTTATGCAGGGGTTATGATTAGGATTTCACATATAGTTATAAATAAGGATGGAATCTTCCTCATGGGGCATGTGTTGGAATATTTAGTATTGGTGCTTGGCTCATTGAGAGGTCGCCCTACCTTAAGAGGCATTTGAATAGGAGAATATTTCTTCCATAAAATGATCATTGTAAGGTTTTTCCCTACCTTAAGGGTATTTTGATATACTCAAGTAAAATGGATTTTCTATCTTATTCTTGAATATCTTATGTGAGATAGCATTTTCAAATTTGAGGTACATAACATGGTAGCACAACTCTTTCTTGGGCCGCAAAAGGAATAAATTATATTTTATTTCTATTTTGAAGGTTTTCAAAGGGAAAAGGGGGTTGTGACACTTAGATAAATTCCTATAGTTTTTTTAGTAGAATTTGAAAAACCAATTATATACATGAGTTACTCTAAAAAAACACTCAGTTTCAAAAAAACAATCATTCTAATTAGAGTCTAAGAAGTTAAGATATTGCTATTTTAAAAAATGTTATTATAAGGTATTTTTTTGTGATGGCCATGAAGATTGCAAAGTATATATATTTTGGCAAATTGCCATATTGAAACTACAATAATGCCATTGGCTAGGGGATTTTCGAGGCTTCAATTTGATATATTATGTGATATGCATCTGATCAATCTTCAACATGCTACAACCCTTACAAATTAGCGACCACCCCAACCCTTACAGAACCCAACCAAGGAAATCTCGAGAAACATGCCATGGGAGGAAACTTAGGCTCAAGTTATGGATGCTATTGTAATTACTCAAAAAATTATCCTCTCTTGTACGTATCCTATCATTAGTGGAGACTATACTAGAGACATCAATGTCTAGTATGATTCAGAAGATCTTTGTTATGACTATTACATGGATTGTTGTTACTGATGGGAAGCTACTCTCACCATCTATTTGATGACTTTACTCCACCTTATGTAAAGCACATCAATGAGGCCTATCATAAACCAGTTATGACCAATGATGAACTTGCTTATTCTCTAGTGGTAGTGTTATTTCTAGATCGAGAACCGACCTTTTACAACTGGGTGGACCATCTTTTGGACATTATGGATTCTATCTATTTGGATCCACATGATTGTGGTGGGTATTTGTAGCGCAATACTAGGCCATTTGTTGAACTTAAGAGTCATTAGTTGGACATCAACATGAGCAACTCAACATGGGACCAAGAGTCATGGATAAGTTCCTTCAACATTGCAGTTAATACCTGCACATGGGGACATTGACTACTTTATCATGGCAGTCAACACTTGCACATGTAACCCAAGTGTTGGGATCCTCCATAGGGGTGTAATGGGGGGGGGGGCGCGGGGGAGAAGAGCCCACTAGAGTAATAATAGCATAGTTATGGTGGCCATTTAATGTAAAGTGGACTAGATCCAATATGTTTGTTATTGTTAAGCAAGGACCACTAGTTAGTTAGTATGGAATAAATGTAGCGTGGCCTCATTAAATAAGATCTACTAGATAGTTAGGAGGGGTTATGATTATAATTTTGTGGATGGTTATAAGTAAGGATGGTGTCCTACTCATCGAACATGTGTTAGAGTATTTTGTACTGGAGCTTAGCTTATTGAGAGGTTGCCTACCCTTAATAGGCAAGTGAACATGAGTGGATTCCTTCTATAAAATGATCATTGTAAGGTGTTGTTATACCTTAAGCATATTTTGATATAATCAAGTAAAAGAGAGTTTTATATTATTCTTGGATATCTTGTGTGTGATGGCATTTTTAGATTGAAGATACATAACACATGTCATGGCGAGCTCTAATACTAAGTTGTATTCCCCACATCATCTCCGATTGAGACCTCGTTCAGACACCAATCTCGGATAGTGCACAACATGTAAGGTACCAAGTGAGGATAATATCAGGTGCCTATGGAGGTACCCAAAGGGAATAGTTAACGTAATGTTTCCATAATCGTGGAATAAGACCCACTTGGTAGTTGGTGGGTAATAAAAAGACCCATTAGGTAATTACATGGAATAAAATAATAATGAGGCGTAGTTGGCAGAGACCGCAAGGAATACTCATGAGAAACTACATATACAAATGAGTATCATTGTGTTGGATAGGTTGAGGATTGTATTGTAGCAAACATGGTGATCCAGGTGGATATCGGTGGCCACCCACCTTTTTCGACTGGCTCAAAACAATTTTCTGGCAATTTTGACAATTTACTATTTTTAGCAGTTCTTAACTTCCGGGGCAATTTTGAGGGCCAAAATGAAGGTTCTTCAATATTGAGGTTCTCAATGATATTCAAAGCATGATTGAGCCCCAAAATGAATATCCTCGACGATACCTTTCCAACGAGCTATCACACGCCTAAAACAGAGATCGTATCTAAAAGTTATGACCCCGGGAAGTTGATGTCCGCACTTACCCAAACGGAGCCCACATGACTTTTGGCGCTTCATTTCCTAGGGTTAGGTTTTTGGATGTCTAAGGTTTTTGGCATTCCAATTTATTTTAAAAAGGATTTTAGAGCCTCATTGTAATCATCTTCTTGCGAATGTGAGTAGCCGTCACATCTCTTCTCATAGATAAGTTGTCACCATTCTAGCGAGTCTTTCACTCTGTATTTTTACAGTCTCTGTACATTTCTTTCATTAATAGAAATTGTGTATTACTGTATCTCTGTGTTTATGGTTACATCTCTGATATATTTATGTTATATTATTGAATATCTGCAATATCTTTGTGCATTTCGTTATTATATCTCCGTTGTCATTTCGTGTCGAAAATAATCTAGATCAGTGGTATCAGAGCAAGCTCCTCTTGATCGCTTTTTTCAGTGCATGTCCTCGACGATATCCGAGTATAGCAAGTTGGGTCTCGAGCTTGTCTCTCTTGAAGACAATCGCTCTCGCACACCCAAGAAATCCTCAATGGCGGAAGAAAAGAAAAACGATGGAGCAGACGATCCTATCAATCTGTTGCTTGAGCAAGCTCTCACGTGACAGAGGGACGAAATGATGGAGAATTTTGCCCACATCCTTCAACGCCTGCTGATAGAATCAGGCGCATCTTCATCAAGCAGCCACTTTGGAGGCACCTCGCCTTTCAAGGTACAAGTTAATTTTGATATTCTTGTATTTGAAGGACAAAAAGATGCAGAAGCCCTAGAAAAATGGTTAACTCTGCTAGAAGGTTATTTCTTTGTTCACAATTTTTCCGACAAAGAAAAGATCACCTTCGCACTCCTTAAAACTCTCCCTCATGTCAAACATTGGTGGGAAACTTATTGGGAGCAAAGTTCCAGAGAGGAGTCTAGAATATATGGGGTCAATCCCACTTGGGATTTTTTTGTGGATGCGGTAAAGGAAGAGTATTACCCTGTTGGCAACTATGAGGACTAATACATGAGATGGACCACACTATGGCAACAGAGGGGCCAAGCAGCTCTGGAGTTCACCAATACATACCATAACTTGCGCACCAAGATGGGTATCAAAGACTCCGAGTGACATTTGGTTCTGAAATACCGTGGGTCTCTACACAGATACATCCAGACTGAAATGGATTTTCTAGACATCTCATCAGTTGGTGTTGCTTATCGATATGTCGTTAAAATCGAGCAAAAATTTAAGCACCTGAACAAATGGGATTTCGGATCTGTAAATCTGCAACAACCAAAGTATGACAAAGATATCCCTAACAAACAGTCTCCCGAAAACCAGTCCAAGACATAGGAAAAGAAGAGTCATGGGAAGACAAAGAAGGACACCAGAAAATGGTGCGATTCCCACAAAAGCCCCTGCCACAACACTGATGAATGTCGCTCAAAACAGTCATTGGTGGCTGAGATCAAAGACAAGGAGTCGAACCCTGATTCAAAATACGATTCTGAAAATAATGGTAAAGGACAGATCATTGACGCAGACCCCATTGTTATTGTCGTGACCGCAACAATTCAACTAGAAGAACCAACAGATCCTGAAGAGGGGAAACGCCTTTTTCATTCACAAATGTGGGTGAAGGGAAACCCACTGCATTTTATTGTTGATAGCGGAAGACAAAAGAACCTCATCTTAGCAGAGGTCATTAAATAGTTGATATTGTCAACAACACCACACCCGCAGCCATACAACATCGGGTGGCTTCGCCAAGGTCGAGATCTTCGTGTCAGCCATCAGTGTCGATTGTCATACGACATCCAGTCCTTCAAGGATGAGGTATTATGTGATGTTTCCCCACTAGATGTTTGTGGTGTTCTCTTGGGCCAACCATATATGTGGAAGCGCCATACTATTTATGAGTCTCGACCCCGCAATGTCATTGTTACTTTGGGGGGTCATCTCTATAGAATACCATAGGTAGTTCCGACTACTGTTCCACCAAAAAAGTGTTGCAAGGTAGTATCTCATACTGCAAAATTCAGCTTCTTCACAATCTGTTCAAAAGGAGAATAGAAGAACATTGGAACCACTACAACCTCGCCCCAAACACCTTCTATCCAACAGAAACAGGTCAACAAGGTTGCAGCAAAGTGCAAAGATTCCTTCTGCACACCGTCCTCTCATGTAGCCCAACTTGTTGAACAACCTCAGCCTCAACAGGTTCGTGACAGACTTCCACAAACTGAGCAGCGCAATGTCTCGAGCAAGGCAAGCAGCTCACCAAGATGCAGATTCAACAAACGCTTTTCCCTCTCCCTCAAAAACTCAATGCAATGGAGACCATTTATTCCTAAGTAGGAAGGATTGATCCAGGCAGATATCAGTGGCCACCCACCTTTTCCGACTAGCTCAAAACAATTTTCTGGCAATTTTGGCAATTTACTATTTTTAGCAATTTTTAACCTCTAAGGCCATTTTGAGGGCCCAAATGAAGGTTTTTCGAGATTGAGGTTTTCAATAATAGTTGAAGGCATGATTGAACCCCAAAAATGAATCTCCTCGATGATACCTTTCCAACGAGATTTCACACACCTAAAACGGAGATCGTATGTAAAAGTTACGACCCCGGGAAGTTGATGTACTCACTTACCCAAATGGGGCCCACATGACTTTTGACGAATCATCTCCTAGGGTTAGGTTTTTGTATGTCTAGGGTTTTTGGCATTCCATTTTATTTTAAAAAGACCTCCAGAGCCTCATTGTAATAATCTTCTTGCAAATGCGAGTAGTCGTCACATCTCTTCTCAAAGATACGTTGCCACCATTCTAACGAGTCTTTCACTTTGTATTTTTACAGTCTCTGTACATTTATTTCATTAATAGAAATCATGTATTATTGTATCTCTGTGTTTATGGTTGCATCTCTGATATATTTCTGTTATATTATTGAATATGTGTGATATCTCTTTGCATTTCGTTATTATATCTCCGTTCTCATTTCGTGCCGAAAATAATCCAGATCAGTGGTATCTGAGCAGGTTGCTCTTGATCACTTTTTTCAATGCATGTCCCCAATGAGATCCGAGTATAGCAATTTGGGTCTCAAGCTTGTCTCTATTGAAGATAATCACTCTCGCAAACCCAAGAAACCCTCAATGGCAGAAGAAAAGAAAAACGACGGAGCAGATGATCCTATCAATCTGTTGCTTGAGAAAGCCCTCACATGATAGAGGGACGCAATGATGGAGAATTTTGCCCACATCCTTCAACACCTGCCGATAGCCTCAGGTCCATCTTCATCGAGCGGCCACTTTGGAAGCACCTCGCCTTTCAAGGTACAAGTTAATTTTGATATTCCTGTATTTGAAAGACAGATAGATGCCGAAGCCCCAGAAAAATGGTTAACTCTGCTAGAAGGTTATTTCTCTATTCGCAATTTTTCCGCCAAAGAAAAGATCACCTTCGCACTCCTTAAAGCTCTCCCTCATGTCAAACATTGGTGGGAAACTTATTGGGAGCAAAGTTCCACAAAGGAGTCTAGAATATATGGGGTCGATCCCACCTGAGATTTTTTTGTGGATGTGGTAAAGGAACAGTATTACCCTGTTGGCAACTATGAGGACCAGTAGATGAGATGGACCACACTGCGGCAAGAGAGGGGCCAAGCAGTTATGGAGTTCACCAATACCTTCCATACCTTGCGCACCAAGCTGGGTATCAAAGACTCCGAACGACATTTGGTTCTGAAATACCGTGGGGCTCTACACAGATACATCCAGACTGAAATGAATTTTCTGGACATCTCATCACTCGGTGTTGCTGATCAATATGATGTTAAAATCGAGAAAACATTTAAGCACCAGAACAAACGGGATTTCGGATCTGTAAATCTACAATAACCAAAGTATGACAAAGATAGCCCTCACAAACAGTGTCCTGAAAACCAGTCAAAGACACAAGAAAAGAAGAGTCACGGGAAGACAAAGAAGGACACCGGAAAATGGTGCGATTTCCACAAAATCCCTTGGCACAACACCAATGAATGTCGCTCAAAACAGTCATTGGTGGCCGAGATCAAAGACAAGGAGTCGAACCCTGATTAAGAATCCGATTCTGAAAATAACGGTAAAGGACAAATCATTGACGCAGACCCCACTGCTATTGTAGCGACCGCAGTAATTCAACCAGAAGAACCAATAGATCCTGAAGAGGGGTAAAACCTTTTTCATTCACAAATGTGGGTGAAGGGGACACCGCTGCATTTTATTGTTGATAGCGGAAGCCAAAAGAACCTCATCTCAGCAGAGGTCGTCAAACAGTTGGGATTGTCAACAACATCACACCCGCAACCATACAACATCGGGTGGCTTCACCAAAGATGAGATCTTCATGTCAGCCAGTAGTTTCGATTGTCATACGGCATCCAACCCTTCAAGGATGAGGTATTATGTGATGTTGTCCCACTCGATGTCTGTGATGCTCTCTTGGGCTAACCATATATGTGGAAGCGCCATGTTGTTT
The DNA here is from genome assembly GCA_009831015.1 of Picea engelmannii. Classification (NCBI taxonomy): domain Eukaryota; kingdom Viridiplantae; phylum Streptophyta; class Pinopsida; order Pinales; family Pinaceae; genus Picea; species Picea engelmannii. Next base: position 185,334 of record ML801966.1, on the reverse strand, counting down.
ATGAGTATCGACCCCACGGTGTCATTGTTACTTTGGGGGGTCATCTCTATAGAATACCAGAGGTAGTTCCGACTACTGTTCCACCAAAAAACTGCTGCAAGGTAGTATCCCATACTGCAAAATTCAGCTTCTTCACAATATGTTCAAAAGTGGAACAGAAGAACATTGGAACCAATAAAACCTCGCCCAAAGAACCTTCTATCCAACAGAAGCAGGTCGACAAGGTTGCAGCAAAGTGTAAAGATCCATTATGCACATCGTCCTCTCATGTAGCCTGATTTTTTGAACAACCTCGGCCTCAACAGGTTCCTGATAGACTTCCACAAACTAAGCAGCGTGATGTCTCCAGCAATGCAAGCAACTCACCAAGATGTAGATTCAGTAAATGTTTTTACCTCTCCCCCAGAAACTCAACACAATGGAGACCATTTATTTCTAAAGAGGGAGGATTGATCGAGGTGGATATTGGTAGCCATGCACCTTTTGCGACTAGCTCAAAACAATTTTCTGGCAATTTTGGCAATTTACTATTTTTAACAGTTTTTAACTTCCAGGGCCATTTTGAGGGCCCAAATGAAGGTTTTTTTGAGATTGAGGTTCCCAATGATAGCCAAAGGCATGATTGAGCCCCCAAAATGAATCTCCTCGACGATACCTTTCCAACAAGCTATCACACGCTTAAAACTGAGATTGTATGTAAAAATTACAACCCCGGGAAGTTGATGTACTCACTTACCCAAACGGGGCCCACATGACTTTTGGCGCTTCATCTCCTAGGGTTATGTTTTTGGATGTCTAGGGTTTTTGGAATTTCGTTTTATTTTAAAAAGGCCTTCGGAGCCTCATTTTAATCATCTTCTTGTGAATGCGAGTAGCCGTCACATCTCTTCTCGGAGATAAGCTACCACCATTCTAGCGAGTCTTTCACTCTATATTTTTACAGTCTCTATACATTTCTTTCATTAATAGAAATCGTGTATTACTGTATCTCTGTGTTTATGGTTGCATCTCTGATATATTTCTGTTATATCATTGAATATCTGTGATATCTTTATGCATTTCGTTATTATATCTCTGTTCTCATTTCGTGCCGAAAAGAATCTGGATCAGTGGTATCAGAGCAGGCTGCTCTTGATCACTTTTTTCAGTGCATGTCCCCGACGAGATATGAGTATAGCAAGTTGGGTCTCGAGCTTGTCTTTCTTGAAAACAATCGCTCTCGCACACCCAAGAAACCCTCAATGGTAGAAGAAAAGAAAAACGATGGAGCAAACGATCCTATCAATCTGTTGCTTGAGCAAGCTCTCACGCGACAGATGGAGGAAATGATGGAGAAGTTTTCCCACATACTTCAACGCTTGTCGATAGCATCAAGGGCATCTTCATAAAGCGGTCACTTTGGAGGCATCTAGCCTTTCAAGGTACAAGTTAATTTTGATATTCCTGTATTTGAAGGACAAATAGAGGCAGAAGCCATAGAAAAATGGTTAACTCTGCTAGAAGGTTATTTCTCTGTTCACAAATTTTCCGACAAAGAAAAGATCACCTTCGCACTCCTTAAAGCTCTCCCTCATGTCAAACATTGGTTGGAAACTTACTGGGAGCAAAGTTCCACGGAGAACTCTGGAATATATGGGGCCGATCCCACTTGGGATTTTTGTGTGGATGCGGTAAAGGAACAATATTACCTTGTTGGCAACTATGAGGACCAATACATGAGATGGACCACACTGCGGCAAGAGAGGGGCCAAGCAGTTCTGGAATTCACCAAAACTTTCAATACCTTGTGCACAAAGTTGGGTATCAAAGACTCTGAGCGACATATGGTTCTGAAATACCATGGGGCTCTACACAGATACATCTTGACTAAAATGGATTTTTTGGACATCTCATCACTCTGTGTTGTTTATCGATATGTTGTTAAAACTGAAAAGAAATTTAAGCACTAGAACAAACGGGATTTCGGATCTGTAAATCCGCAACAACCAAAGTATGACAAAGACATCCCTAACAAACAGTCTCTCGAAAATCAGTCCATGACACAAGAAAAGAAGGGTCACGGGAAGACAAAGAAGGACACTAGAAAATGGTGCGATTTCCACAAAAGCCCCTGCCACAACATCGATGAATGTCGCTCAAAATAGTCATTGGTGGTCAAGATCAAAGACAAGGAGCCGAACCCTGATTCTGAATCTGATTCTTAAAACAAGGGTAAAGGACAGATCATTGACGCGGACCCCACTGCTATTGTCGCAACCACAACAATTCAACTAGAAGAACCAACAGATCCTGAAGACGGGGAATGCCTTTTTCATTCACAGATGTGGGTGAAGGGAACCTCGCTACATTTTATTGTTGATAGCAGAAGCCAAAAGAACCTCATCTCAACAGAGGTTGTCAAACAGTTGGGATTGTCAACAACACCACACCCACAACCATACAACATCGGATGGTTTTGCAAAGGACGAGATCTTTGTGTCAGCCAGTAGTGTCGATTGTCATATGACATCCATCCCTTCAAAGATGAGGTATTATGTGATGTTTCCCCACTAGATGTATGTGATGTTCTCTTGGGCCAACCATATATGTGGAAGCGCCATTTTGTTTATGAGTGTCGACCCCGCAGTGTCATTGTTACTTTGGGGGGTCATCTCTATAGAATACCAGAGGTAGTTATGACTATTGTTCCACCAAAAAAGTGTCGTGAGGTAGTATCTCATACTACAAAATTCGGCTTCTTCATAATCTGTTCAAAAGGGGAACAGAAGAACATTGGAACCACTACAACCTCGCCCCAAGCACCTTCTATCCAACAGAAGTAGGTCGACAAGGTTGCAGCAAAGTATAAAGATTCCTTCTGCACACCGTCTTCTCATGTAGCCCAACTTGTTGAACAACCTCAGCCTCAACAGGTTCGTGACAGACTTCCACAAATTGAGCAGCGCGATGTCTCCAGCAAGGCAAGCAGCTCACCAAGATGCAGATTCAGCACACGCTTTTCCCTCTCCCCTGGGAACTCAACACAATGGAGATCATTTATTCCTAATGAGGGAGGATTGATCCAAGTGGATATCGGTGGCCACCCACCTTTTCCAACTGGCTCAAAACAATTTTTTGGCAATTTTGGCAATTTACTATTTTTAGCAGTTTTTAACTTCCGAGGCCATTTTGAGGGCCCAAATGAAGGTTTTTCGAGCTTTATGTTCTCAATGATATGCAAAGGAATAATTGAGCCCCCAAAATGAATATCCTCGACGATACCTTTCCAATGAGCTATCACACGCCTAAAACAGAGATCGTATGTAAAAGTTACGACCCCAGGAATTTGATGTACTCACTTACCCAAACGGGGCCCACATGACTTTTGGCGCTTAATCTCCTACGGTTAAGTTTTTGGATGTCTAGGGTTTTTGACATTCCGGTTTATTTTAAAAACGCCTTCATATCCTCATTGTAATCATCTTCTTGCGAATGTGAGTAGCCGTCACATCTCTTCTCAAAGATAAGCTGCCACCATTCTAGCGAGTCTTTCACTCTATATTTTTATAGTCTCTGTACATTTCTTTCATTAATAGAAATCGTGTATTACTGTATCTCTGTGTTTATGGTTGCATCTCTGATATATTT
>ML801966.1:155842-165847 GCA_009831015.1 Picea engelmannii | reverse complement strand
CCCAGAGTGAGAGGTCGGCCCTGCCAGTTGTGACCTTTCACACGTGTCAGTCTTGTATAAATAAGAGGCTAGCGCCTCACTTCAAACACACAACTCACTTGTTCATTCTCTTATGAGGCAAGCTGCAATTACCAGTTAGAGAGGGGAGAAGAAGAGTGGCGCATCTCTTGGGGAGGACTTTCTGTATTGGTTTGAGTTATCTCTTGAACATTGTATAAGCTATTTATGATAAGGAAGTTTTTCTTGGGTTTCTTCCCCTAGAGGGTTTCCTAGGATAAATGATGTGTCTCTTGTGAATGTGTATTTCTCAGTGATCTTGTTCTTATTATGCTCTTATCTATTGAAATGCAAAGAACTATAATAATGGTATAAACATTAACACTAGCCAACATTCTTTTGAGAATGATGATGTTGTCGATGAAGAAAACTTCTGATGACTCGTAAATGTGCTAGACAATGTTTCAAGATGATATTGACGATACTGTTCTCCAAATGCCACTGATGATGCAGACCTCTCTCGCCTGATGCTGATGAAGAATACCCTTCTTGTTAAGGGGGAGTATTGAAGTAATGTAACTGCAAAGAGCATTCTTATTATTATTGGATTAAATCTCCATTGCGGATTAATCTTGTCATTATTATTATTATTGTTATTGGATTAATCCCCATTGTGGATTAATCATGTCGGTAATTGTATAAGGACCAAATCCCCTTTTGTGGATTGGTCATCGGGCAATTATAAAGGACAGAATAAGAAGTCGGCCCCAATAGTTATTATGGAAGACCCATAATTAATTAAAGGTGGGTTTACCCACCCAGAGTGAGAGGTTGGCCCTGCCAGTTGTGACCTTTCACACGTGCCAGTCTTGTATAAATAAGAGGCTAGCGCCTCACTTCAAACACTGTTAGCGTTGGAAGTCACTCCTGGATTGCGGTAGGAGCAGAGCCCGACACCCATCAGTTTAATGCCACGATTTATTTATAAAGAGGTGATCAAATGGAAGTAAACTCATAACAATATCGTTTCAACTCTGAAACTAGGCCAGGCATGCATGGGCGAGTGAGGTCTTAGAGAAACTTCAAACAGTGAGTCGTACTAAGGGTGAGTAGGGGGAAGATTTGCATAAGAAGAGTGCAGGGGTCTGTTATAGACATCAGGCTTCTAACAGACTGTGAGATGAAGCATCTAAAGGCAAGATCTTCTTACATTCAAACGTAGAGGACCAGAGAAAACAGTAATGCAACAACAAATCCTTTATCATAACATAACTGCAATAATTCATGCGAATCATTCGATCATGAACTCTCTGGTATAAGATGAAAACATAGACGGAGTAGGAAAATTGTTTGTCATAAAACAAGAAATCTCAAACCTAGATGCATAACCATAGAACTAGAATGGTCATTAAAACTTTACAGTCAGGAGCTTTTCTCTACCATCGATAGATACAAAAATGGTGAAAATTCCTACATATACTCGAAACAACAACAACAAAATCGAGATGTTGCATTAAAACTTTGCGTCTGCATGGCTTCTGACAATCTGCACCTGCAGTCTCTAAATGATCGTCCACTTATGGCAGACGCAATCGGACTCCTAACGGTTCCGTGGGCGAATCGACGTGTCTTTAATTCATCGTCGGGCTTTCCCATTATGGCGGAGGCGATGTCTAACCACCACCAACTGCTTCAATAACTGCTTCATTGGGATTGAGGATGACCCAGCCAACTCGGCACTTTCGCGACGTGGAATACCTTTCACATTGCCACATGGATTAGCTGAACGGCCTGATGAATAGGCATGGAGGCCAGCGCGAAAGATGGGGTGCATAACGGGAGTGGTAACACCAAAACTATGAGGGTGTGAGAGGTTACAGGAGAAGACACATGGCGGAAGACAACAAGCGAAGGGACCGAGAGATGAGATATAATGGACACACTTTAGTAGGAGGCTGACGTGGAAGAGAGCGGGACACATGGCAGGTGGTGAGTGGATGATGAGATGGGAAAGGGATTGTGTGGTTAGGTGGAGAACAGATGGCAGGATGACACAACAAAAATGGGGGCCCCACGTTGATTAAACGTAGAACAACAGAGGATGTCCGGGTGGCCTGGGCGTCGTTGATCCAGGCGCTCGAATTGCACTCGTCGGTGAGATGCGTCATCGATTCTGAACCCCCCCCCTCCGCTTAAATGTAGAAAGGCGGCGGGGGATCCGGAATCACCCTGCGCGTCGTTGATCTAGGTGCTTCGATCGTAGCCTTTGAAGAGGTGCGCCCTCGATTCCNGGCGGGGGGGCTCTGGAATTCCATGCGCACCGTTAATCCGGGCGCGCGAATGTTGGTCGTCCAGATTTGGTTTCCGTTTAAACATGGACGCATTTGCATCCCGAACTTAGGACAAGTGGGGTTTTTACCCATTCCTTCACATTTTACCCCCATTACCAGAAATATCGCTAACATTCGGCTCCATGGGGGATAGAGTCATCCCTGTGATGCTCTAAGAACACTTTTGCAGATTCAGTGCCTTGTTGTTGGGCTATGGAGTCATTTATTAAACTGAAAACAAAAACAAAAACAATATTTACAAGGAAAAAGAGCTGACTGCGGCTCACAAAAAACATTTTTTCAAGAAATGCCCATTTACTGGGCCACTGAAAACTTCTTGGCCTTCCAGATCCTGCAACCTGTAAGTGTTGTTTGAAAATACTTCAAGGATCTTGAAAGGCCCAAACCAGAGGGCATCAAACTTGTTGTGCTTGCCCCTATCCTGCCTGGGTGCATCCCATTTGAGCACCAGATCACCCTGCTCGAATTCTTTCTTTCTGCCCTTCCTGTCGAAAACCTGCTTGATCCTCTGTTGATGATCGTAGGCCCTGTTCATGACCTGTTCTCTAATCTGTTGCACTTCCACCATTTGATGAATCCTTCTGACCATATTGTCAGGCTCTCCTTCAAGTTCTTGGAGGAATTTCACCACAGATAAGGCGAGCTGAGTAGGGAAAACAACTTATGTCCCGTAAACAAGTTGCAAAGGAGAGATGCCCAGGGACTTCTTGGTTGTCACTCGGTCAGCCCATAAAGCAAATTTGATCTTCGAATCCCAGGCCCTTTTATTATCTTCCAACAATTTCTTAATGAGCTTGATCAGGCTTTTGTTGGAAGACTCTGCCAGTCCATTTCTTTGAGGGTAATAGGGAGTAGAGTGAATTAGTGAAATCTCAAACTGTTCACAAAACTTGACCAGAGGCTCAGACCTGAAGGGGGTGGCGTTGTCAGTGACAATTTTGTTAGGACAGTCAAATCTGACTATGATATCTTCCAGGAAGCTGATAATTACTTTGTGAGAAGTGCTCCTGGTGGGGACAACTTCTATCCATTTGGTGAAATAGTCTGTCACAGTCAGGATCCATCTATGTTGGCCACTTGAGGGAGGATGAATTTCTCCAATGAAGTCCAATCCCCACTGCTGAAAGGGTCCTGAAACTACTACAGGCTTTAATGGCAGAGATTTGAGTTGCTGCTTTCTTGAGAACTTTTGGCATTTGATGCAAGCTCTGATTTCTCTACAGACATCATGAAATAAAGTGGGCCAGTAATACCCAACTCGGAGGATCTTATGGGTTGTGGTCTTCCAGAAATGATGGCCCCCACAAAGGCCACTATGGAAATGAAATATAACCTGCTAGGCTTCTTGTGGGTCCAGACACCTTAAAAATACCCCTAAAGGGTCTTTCCAGTACAAGGTTTGGTCAATGAGGCAATATCTGACCGCCTTGAGCTTTAAAGCTCTCGCCTTGCTCTTTTCCATTTCATCAGGAGACCTCAATTCTTGCAGAAAATATAAGATATCCTTATACCAGGCACATGCTGCTAGTGATACAGCACCCTGGAAATGCTCGTTGGATGACTCAGCTTGCCCATTGATGTAGTTAACCCCCAAGGCCTTGCAATTGGATTCAGCCAGCAGCTTGGCTAAACCCTGCCCCTTTATCATCTTGGTGGGCTTGATCTCCAGATCAAATTCTAAGATTTTGGCGATCCACTTGCCTCTTTTCTCGTCTATGTCAGGCTGTATGAGAATGTCCTTCACAAAGGCCGAAGGAACATATGCAGTGATCCTTGAGTGCAAGACATAGACTCTGAAAGATTTGAGGGCTTTCACTAAAGCACAGTCCTACTTCTCCATGATCTCGTACCGGAGTTCTGCATATCTCAATGCCTTGTTGTAGAAGGCAATAGGTTGCTCTAGCCCTTGATCATTTTTCTGCAATAAGACTGTTGCTACTGTATCACAAGAAGCAAAAGAAAAAATCAAGAAGTCTTTAGAATAGTCAGGACTGATTAGCACAAGTGCCTCTGTCAACGCCCTCTTTATTTGGACAAAAGATTCCCTGGGTTCAGTAGTCCATTTCACTTTGTTTCCCTTCCTGAGCATGGTTGTGATGTGTTTCACCAACTCAACAAAATTCGAGACAAATCTCCTTAGAAAAATTATCTTCCCTAAAAAGGCCTGAACTTCCTTCTTAGATCTGGGGAGTGACAGGGTCTGAAGTGCTTCTACCCTGCTAGGGTCAATCCTTACTCCCTCTGCTGACACTATATGGCCTAATAGCCTCCCTTCCTTCATAGCAAACAAAGACTTCTTGGGGTTCAGGGATAGGCCAAACCTTCGACACTTCAAGAAAACTTTCTTCAAGTGGCAGTAGTGCTCCTTATCTGTCCTAGAGAAGACTGTGATGTCATTTAGATATATTACCACAAATTGGTCCTTCTCCCCGACGAAGGCTATGTTCATGGCCCGCTGAAATGTTTCTCCCGCGTTCATCAATCCGAAAGGCATTTTGGCATACATGAATGTGCCCCAAGGAGTGGTGAAGGTCGTTTTTTCTCTATCTTCAGGCATGACTGATATCTGGTTGTAGCCAGAAAAGCCATCAATCATGGATATTCTAGATGCACCAATGACCTTCTGCAATGTGTGTTCCATGTTGGGCATGGGATAATTGTCCTTCCTAGAGCTTCTGTTCGGGTTCCTGAAATCGACACAGAGTATGATTTCCCCACTTTTCTTTCTTACCGGAACCAAATTGGCCACCCAATCGGAATATCTTAAGGGGACAATGATTTGGGCATCCAACAACTTCTTCACCTCTTTCTCCATGACAGGTAGCAACATGGGATTTATCTATCTCAGCTTCTGCTTGAATGGCTTAGCCTCTTCTTTCAATGGGATCTTGTGCTCAATGACAGATGTGTCATACGTCTTGAGGTCTTCGTAGGTCCATGCAAACACATCAACAAACTCCCTCAGCAACTCGGTATATTCAGCCCTCTGCTCCTTGGTTAAACTCCTTGACAATTTGACAAACTTGGGCTCCTCTGGTGTGCCAATGTTGCACTCAGTTGTGTCAGCATCATCACCTGAAACTCTACCCTTCACTGCCACATCATTCCCATCGAACAATCTTTCTAATGGGATGAGTCCTCTCGGAATGTAATTGCTCGGTAGTTGAATAATCTGGTGGTTAGTAATTTTATTTAAAAACTCCCCAGGGTGATGGTCACTTTCCACGTCAGGATCCTCATCTATGTGCAATGCAGAAAAGTCATCAACGGCTTGGAGAAATCTCTCGGTTTCCAGATCATCTTCAAACACCTTCCAATGCTTGAAATTGTCTGGTACGGAGGGTCTATATTTTATTTCAACCTCAGGTTTGACCATAGGTGGCTGGGGCAATTCGAGCAGACTAGTCGAGACAGCTAAAGAGTCGGCTGAAGTATTTTCCTCCCTCAGAATGAAAGAAATATTAAAAGCTGAGAAGAAATTATCAACTAGGTCCCATACCTCATTTCTGTAATTCCTATGATGGGGTTTTTAGCACGATAGGCATTTCTGACCTGCTGGATAATCAACTCTGCATCTCCAAATATTGTTATCTCTTTAATTCCCATTTCCTTTGCAGCCCTCATACCCAGAACAAGAGCTTCATACTCTGCCACATTGTTGGTGATTTCGAATTCCAGCTTGTATGATAGAGATATGGTCTCTTGACAGGGCGATATGAAAACCACTCTGGCACCTGCACCTATACTGGAGGAAGCTCCATCAAAGAACATCTTCCAAACAGAGGTGGTTGGAGGAGGTATCTCCTGATTAAGAATGGGTTGCTTTCTGATCTGTAAAGGGGCCTCAGGAGTCTCAGTGACCTGGAACAAACTAGACCCTAAGCCAGTGTCAAGTGCAAAGATGGGGTGATTAGTGGGATTCGCTTCATCACTGACTATGTAGGCTAGTTGGGCTTCTCTGTACAATCTCCTGTGTTCTCCTCCAAAAACTAGAATGGTGTCATATGTAAGGTCCATCAGTAACGTTCCTCCAAGTCTCTTAATCCAAGACCTAGACAACAACATGCCAAACTTGGGGGGAACATCAGCTACCACAATATCCAGGACCATACTCTTCATGGGCAGCTGAAACAAAGAAACTACCAGGTCCTTGATGACTCCCAAACATTGTACCCTCTTGGAGTCAAAGGAATAGAGTTCATGATAGGCTCTGGTGACTTCTAGCCCTAACTCTTTCATGACAGTTTTGGGCATGAGGTTGTGAGAGGCCCCTGAATCCATCAAGCAGTTGTGCAATACTTTATCATGTATGTTCAGGGACGTGTAGAAGGGAGGGGATGAATCATCTTTGTCTTCTATCATAGGACCTAGGATAACTGCAGGCTTTTCATCTTGGAGGTTTATGGAGTCTGTGAGGAGGCATGAGGCTTCGGACTGTAAAAGCTTAGAGAAGCGTTTTTTAAATTCTTCGTGTTTAATTAGCTCGGTGAGGGGCACAGGGATTCTGACCTTTTGAATCTCATGCTCAAAATTAAAAGAAGATGTAAGCTTTGGGATTTCTCTTATTTCAGGAACATGATTGTGGACAATGGGAGAGAGGGGTTGAGCCTTCTTACCTCTGTGACCATTCGCTACTTCATTAGCAGGCTTCTCTGTTCTAGTGGACCGCTCAGGAACATCAAGTGATGTTGTCTTTTTGTCGGACCTCGGTTTATACCTGCTTCGACCACCGCTAATCTTGTCTCCCTTGCTCAATTCATTTAGCTGACTATCCATGAGAGACTCTTCATAAGCTGTTTGAGTGAGATGAGGAAAAGGAGGAGTTTCTTCTAAGCAGTGGATTTCAGGATCAAGTTCATTTGTTTCTCTTTCTTCCTCATCGGCCACCAAATTGTTCTGAAAAGGGGCCTGGATTCTCTGGTCTTCTTTGTCTCTTCCCCTTTCTCTGTGCATAGTCGGGGGAGCAATATTATTTGGCCTCCTGAAACCTCCTTTATTTTTGGCGCTCTGAGGGCCCTTGTACACTTGCCTCTGTTCCACCTTCAATCTCTCCATCTCTTCAGACAGAAACTTCATCATCTTGGCCAGCTCATCCGCTTGAGGGTGGGGTACCGATGAGGCAGAAGTTGAGGCTTCAGATTTTCTCTTTCTTCTGTCTGCGTCGGCCTTATTCCTCAGTCTGTCAGCTGCTAATATGTTGGATTCCACCTCTATGGACGCATCTTGCATCTGAGCTAAGGAGGTGGCTCTTCTTTCTCTCAATAAAAGGCAGAAATCATGGTCAAATGCACCAGCATAGGAAATTTGGGCAGAGGCTTCTGAGGGCTTTCTCTCTGCAGGAATCTTATTATACATCTTATTGAATCTTTTGGAGAAGTCGGAGACAGATTCTCCTTCCATTTTCTTCAGAGACCCAAACTTTGTCATGTAATACATGAAATCCTTCCTATCTCCCCACTGCCTCAGGAAAACACTATCCAGGGCTTCAATTCCAGCAATATATCTGGGGGCCAATCCTCTGAACCATTTCCTCACGTCGCCATCCAGGCTTTGGACAAATACTGTCATCCAGACATCTTCATTTTCAATGTTTAGGTTGTCTGCATAACTGTAGAAAGCAACCAAGTGCTCTTTTGCAGTTATGTCCCCTTCTCCAGTGAACTTGGGCATGTACTTCAAGTAATCTCCGGTAGGGAGAGGATTCATAGGATGGGGTAGGATTAAGGGAGCATACCTAGCAGCGACTATGGCATCCATTCTATTCATAGGGGGATTAGCACCATCCATAGGAATATTAGGTGGAGGAGAACTTGGAGGAGAAGGAGTTCGTGAAGGGGCTACTGGGAATGAGTCTCGAAGTGGGGTGGGGAACAAGAGAGGATTCAAGGAAAAGGCTAACGAACTCAAGTCAGCAGGTGCTCCTCTTTGTGCAGGAGTGGGGAAGTCTCATGTAGTCTCGGGTCTATGCCAAGGAACAGCTTCAGAGGAGAGGCGAGTGACAAGAATTTCTCCCTCCAATCCCAGATCGGGAGGGAAAACTCAGCAGGAACACTCCCAAAATTTAGGAAATGGGAAACCTCCGAAGGAAGTCTATTAAGAAACTGAGGAGGAAAAAATGGAGTTCTCACAGAAGGAGATGGCGGATTACCTGTTTCGGCGATGGAAACTTCTTCTGCAGAGCTCTTTCCTCTTCTGAGAACCACCTCTGGGTCAGCTCCAGGTGTAGCTAGAGGCAGTTGTGGATGAGACCGCTTGTGTCTGCCTCTGAAAGCCACAATTAATAGAGTAGGCTCTTCCCAGCGGAGTCGTCCCCAATGGAGTCTCCAGGTGCACAGTAGCAATCTTGATAATTCTGATATTTGATGCACCTTCATAATCAGCTAATCGTTGTCGTTCAATCCCGGGGAAAATATTCAACTTCGTCCCCGACAACGGCGCCAGAAATGTTAGCGTCGGAAGTCACTCCTGGATTGCGGCAGGAGCAGAGCCCGACACCCATCGTTTAATGTCACGATTTGTTTATAAAGAGGTGATCAAATGGAAGTAAACTCATAACAATATCGTTTCAACTCTGAAACTAGGCCAGGCATGCATGGGCGAGTGAGGTCTTAGAGAAAATTCAAACAGTGAGTCGTAATAAGGGTGAGTAGGGGGAAGATTTGCATAAGAAGAGTGCAGGGGTCTGTTATAGACATCAAGCTTCTAACATACTGTGAGATGAAGCATCTAAAAGCAATATCTTCTTACATTCAAACGCAGAGGACCAGAGAAAACAATAATGCAACAACAAATCCTTTATCATAACATAACTGCAATAATTCATGCGAATCATTCGATCATGAACTCTCTGGTATAAGACGAAAACATAGACGGAGCAGGAAAACTGTTTGTCATAAAACAAGAAATCTCAAACACAGATGCATAACCATAGAACTAGAATGGTCATTAAAACTTTACAGTCGGGAGCTTTGCTCTACCATCTATAGATACAAAAATGGCGAAAATGCCTACATATACTTGAAACAACAACAACAACAAAATCGAGATGCTGCATTAAAACTTTGCGTCTGCATGGCTTCTGACAATCTGCACCTCCAGTCTCTGAATGATCGTGCACTTATGGAAGACACAATCGGACTCCTGACGGTTCCGTGGGCGAATCGACGTGTCTTTAATTCGTCGCCGAACTTTCCCATTATGGCGGAGGCGATGTCTAACCACCACCAACTGATTCAATAACTGCTTCATTGGGATTGAGGATGACCCAGCCAACTCGGCACTTTCGCAACGTGGAAGACCTTTTGCGCTGCCACATGGATTAGCTGAACGACCTGATGAATAGGCGTGGAGGCCAGCGCGAAAGATGGGGTGCATAACGGGAGTGGTAACACCGAAACTATGAGGGTGTGAGAGGTTACAGGAGAAGACACATGGCGGAAGACAACAAGCGAAGGCAGCAGGAGATGAGATATAATGGACACACTTTAGTAGGAGGCTGACGTGGAAGAGAGCGGGACACATGGCAGGTGGTGAGTGGATGATGAGATAGGAAAGGGATCGTGTGGTTAGGTGGAGAACAGATGGCAGGATGACACAACAAAAAGGGGGGCCCCACGTTGATTAAACATAGAACGACAGAGGATGTCTGGGTGGCCTG
>ML801966.1:145052-155522 GCA_009831015.1 Picea engelmannii | reverse complement strand
CTGGGTTTTCTTCCCCTAGAGGGTTTCCCAGGATAAATGTTGTGTCTCTTGTGAATGTGTATTTCTCAGTGATCTTGTTCTTATTATGCTCTTATCTATTGAAATGCAAAGAACTATAATAATGGCATAAACATTAACACTAGCCATGTGCTATGCACAACTACTCTTCCCTAATGCGCACAAACCGGTCTTGTACCGTGTGCAAGAACTATGTCCTAGCAATTCTGCACGTTCAACCATCATTGTGTCGACCGCGCCAATTATCCCTCATCATGCATGACATTTCTAGCTTCGTGCTAGAACCCATACGATTACTGTTGAAGTTACTTAACAAGATACCGACTATAACAACAAAATAAACTCATAATACAACTATGCGCACAACCATTCCTATGCCCCGTGTGAGGTCTATCCAAATTGCGTACGCAGACTGATTTCCCTGCATGCGCAATGCTTCAGCCCTTGCCTCAAAATCCCATGACTATTACCACAAAATTATCTAACATGAAACACTTAATAACTACCATGCTCTACATCTGCAACAGTTATGCAAAACTAACAATACATGCAAACCTAACATAATTATGTACTAATACCATAGACAGAAATAATGTAAGCATTCACAAGCATAAAAATATATAAACACATATAAATTGTCATGGTTCATGCCCTGCATATGTAACAAACATGTAGTTATACAACATATATAATCCACACACACACACACACATATATACAACTATAACACATAATATATTTAACATGTATATACACATTACTCAGAGAATAATACACATAAGAAGACACTCATCTTTTGTTGTAATCCACAAACTGCGCACAGACCTCAGACGTTCCTCCCAACCATAGACTCTGCTACTCATAAACTCAACAATAGGTCACCCCTGAGATGGGGCTAAAACTCCACCTGGGAAAAGGATTCCTAAACTAGACTAAGGTCTACCAATAGTCAAAATACTTAGACAAAGTTGTCAACCCCAACAAATAGACTATAGTCCCTCACTCCCCACATACTTGTCCCACACCAGGAAGTGTGCCCCTTCTCTGCTCAATAGTCTTTCAACTGCCCCACTTCCCTTCCAAGGCTTCAACAACATGCCAGACAAGGTGTCTCAGAGCCCTGTAGTTGCAACTATGCACCTTGGGAAAACAATTCCTAGTGGTTCTCTCACCTGGAGAGAATGCTCACGGGATTGACAACCCGCTTCTTTGACAAACACGGGCTTGACAACCCGCTTCTTCAATAGCACACGAGCCTGGAAACCCACCTCTTCAATAGCATATAGGCCTTCCCAAGCTCAAGGTTATGTGATGGCAGCCAGTTACAACCAGATACAAATGCTTAGCTGAGGAAAGTTGATTTGCCTCATCTCGGAATGAGTGAATCCCCCCCGCAAATACATTAAGGCCCAACAATATATTTGCATGATTATAACTGGACACTTGTCACTTTAAGAGCTAACTTAGCTCCACTTAGTGACCCGTTCCCATTCCTTAAGAACTTAGGATAAATACATATCCCATAATTATACTTTTGGAAATATTATAAAAATATTCCCTTTAAGCTTCACACCTCTTTTCCATTCTAGTGGAGTTTAAGCTCCCCATCTCTTTTCGTCTGATCGGTTTATGCACAGTGATATGTTTTATTAATATAGGATATCAATTACATTTTACAAAAATAGGTGCACTGGCCTTTGTCACAATCCAGGCTCTCCATCGTAATAACCACACAAGTACTATGGCCTCAATATACATATATACAAAGGCTCTCTAGCCCCAAAATCTCTTGGATACAAACATGGTCCGATGTGCACTTTGAAGCGATTCTTGTGCACTTACTCAGGTGCACGCAAAGCTATGAAACATGCACACACTCTTCCCTTGGTTCACGCGCACGACAATCCTCGTGCACTTACTCAGGTGTGCGTAAAGGTATGAAACATGCACACACTCTTCCCTTGGAGTGTCCGCACAAAATTGTACCCAAAACTTGTGCACCCACGACTCACCAACCTATATGTACATTTACATTTACATTACAATTGGGGTTCATCCTAGGGGTATTACAAGAACACTACGAGAATTCAACCCATAAAAGGGGGTTGCCAACAGTTTTTGTAAGAAGAACAATATCATTGACATATAAGAGAAGGATGACAACTAGTCCAATCATGTTAATGATAACGATGATGGTTATCGTCCATTGATAACAACTTTGATTTATTGAACCTCGAGAAAATTTATATTGAATTAGTTGATTTGCTTTAACTTTTTTATTCTATGATTAAAATGATTAGATATAAACTTTCCTAGTTCTCTTTGGTTTTCAAGAGTTAACTAGTTATGAAAATTAATATTGTTACAAATAGTGCGAAATAAAGACCTAATGTGTGCATAAGCACGACATTCTAAGACACAGTGTTTTTCATCCTCCACCAGGAAGTTTCTTATCCTTCATATTGATTATCTTATACATGTACACAAGGTGTCTAATCATGGTCTTACTCTCCTTTAAGAGGAGGATTAGATAGGATGTATTGCTCTTTAAGATTAAAAATTATAAAACACTCTTGGATTTACTCAATTTTTAAAGTTTTTTCAGAAATGTTGTGTTAGCACCTAAGTTTGCTATGTAAATTTTTTTTTATCGCTATGGGAGGTTTTAACTTCCGATAGCGAAATTGGTAGATTTCCACACAAACTCGCTATAAGAAATTTTCTTTGATAGCCTTTGATTGTGGAACTATTTGTATGTCTTTTATTTTAAAGGGCACTACAGATTTTTGGTCAAGGTTATGTGTTTAACACATCTCAAGCTTTTATAGTTATTCCACATCATAGTCTAAATTATATCCATGTCGATTTGAAGTTAGTTATGTGCCCGAGAGCCTAAACACCGAGTTTTGATCCAATCTCCATTGGTTTTGTTCGGCTTTGCAAAAGGTCATTTGGGCATTGATCATCAAGCTCAATCTCCAAGTCATAATTGAATTGCCTCATCTCAAAGTCATCTCCAAATACACCAACAAGCAACAAGCTACCAAGTGTCAAGTGTGTCGAGGGTGTTGAAACAGATCTTAAATTTTTTATCCTTAAGGCCCAGATTTTTTATTTTTTGTGTTTTTTCGGGTTTCGGATTTCTTAAAATAAGAGTTTCGTCATTTCTAAATTCACGCTACCTTTTTATCAATTGTTTTTTGGATAACGAACGGAAAAAGTTTACAAAAAATATAAATTTTCCTACGCTCTTTTGAAAAAATTATTTAAAACGGGTTGAAATTTTAAAATTTATGACTTCTAAATTGAACTTTAAAGAATTTTCGAGATTCGGGGTTTCCTGTAAACAAATTTTTGATGCAAATCGAATTACGAAACCCGGATCCCCGATTTCCCGAAATGTTGGAATCTTAATTTAAAAAACAAATCAATTTAATCTCTTCTAAGAAAGGCTAAAGGTGAAAATAATTATGTCGCGATTTCGGGATTCGCGGTTCTGTGAGAGCACATCTCCTATCATCATGTTTCCCGAAATCCCGATCCATCAGTCACATTAAATTAAAATATTTCTGTTTTGACCTTAATCGTGATTATTTAATTAATTAAGATAAGTTAAGTCCTATTTTGAAAAAAGAAACAAGCCATCGCGATTTCGGAGATCGGATTTCATTAATAACACACGTCTCCTGTCATCATGTTTCCTGAAATCCCGATTTCCGAAATCCCAAAAAAAGTCTAATCTCAATGAACTAACGTGCTAAAAACATTTAAATCTTAATTAAAGCATCGCAATTTCGCGATTTCGCATTTTTGGAAATCGTTTTTTCATCGACTACATACCTCTCGACATCATGATTTCCGAAACCCCCAAAAATGAAGTTTTCAGCTTTAAATTATGATTAACATTAATTAACCTTTTTCTTAAAAACTGATTAATGCTAATCATTCTTATGTGTTCATTTATGTTTCGCTTACCATTAAGTAGGTTTCTCGTTTTCTTCAAAACCCGAAGGTACTTAAATACGGACATTAAAAGCGTATCTCGATAAAATATCTTCTGCATTAAGAGCTTTAATTTCGTGACAGTTGTGCAAATCTCGTCATTTTTTAAATATATTCAAAATAAACATTCGAATGTATGTGTTATCGTTCAATGTTGAGCTCATTCATCCATTTGTTGTTACAGGTTTCCAATTAAACACATAAGTCATGGCACCCAAAAAGGCACCGAAAAAGAATGAAGACGCACAGGAAGGAGATATTATCTTCGATACCACTCCACATGCTATAGATTCTATTAAATCATGGACTCAAATCTCAGATTTGTTGGAATATGAATTAGAGAATGCTCATCCAGACTCCGAAAATCATTTATGGGACATAGCTGAGTCTGAGCTTCATAAGATCGCTGCGCGTCCGAGGCTGGTGGCATACACTGATATGATCAAATGGGCTCTGGATAAGGTAGATATCCCAACAAGGAGTATTCTAAACGAGCAAGGAGCTATCGTCGGCTCATTCAGACCAGAGCACATTCAAGTAATGTATAAACTCTCGCCGAATCATAAACATACTTTTAATGCTGAATTTTTAGCTGAGTTTAAGAGAAAAGAATGTATTGAGGCAGACCAGACATATCCTGATATGATTAGAGGATGGGCGAGGTCTGAAGCAAAGTTTAGGGCTGATGCTCATGGAATTTATGCTACAGCCTCCTTAAATGAATATATGGTTTATATAGCCATTATGTTATGTAGACTTTTCGGGAGAAAAGATCCCTGTCATTTTCATGCAGACTGGGTACCTTTTTTAGAGGGAGCTTCAGAAGGAAATGGTTTTAATTGGCATAAGATTTTGTCGGATAACCTAACACAAGAAATTTTAAACTATAAAGCAGCCAAGTCAAAGGGACAACTAGTGGCTTTTTATATGTTTGCATACATAATGGATGCCATCTGTTTTATGACCCCCTTTCCATTAATGAATTGGAGTTGGAGTATTTCCTGTCCAGAACCCATTCATAAATACCACTCGGCCCTTTGGAAAGAAAATGCTAAAGGCGCATTTTACGAGGTTTGTCATTTTATTATTATTTCCATGCACAAAATGTTTTTTGGATGCGAACCCCCTCGCATTTCAGATACAATCATAGAAAGCCTTAAAGCAGTTGTCGACTGTTTCATTGAGGAAATTTTTTCCTACATTAGGGTTTATGGTTTTTCCATTCCCCCTCATGCACTCCCTAAATTCTTACCAGACAAATTGGTATGCAGAGAAGTAGCTCATCAGATAGCCAAGGGCGGTGTTGGATTGGAATTAAAAGCACTTAAAAAAAATCATAGCCATCTTTCCCTGTTCATGTTGGTAAAATTTCTTTATCAAATTTAGGCCATTCTAAGGTAGAGGCTGAGTCACTACAAGAAGTGAAATTAGTAAATATTGAGCACAGAAAATATGACCCCTACCAAATAATAAGTAGGCATTACATACATTGTAATCTAAAGGCATATGAACATGAGAATTTTTGGAGAGAGCCATTTTCTAATATCAGTTTTCAAATACATCAGAATATAGATCACAAATGAGATTCTGGATCCTGCAAATTTGTAGCTATGTGTCTTCACCCTGTTTATTATACTTTGTTGAATTTTTCTTTTCAATGTTTTTCTAACGAGTAATCAATTTGAAGTTATATACATCATTGATTTATATTTCAGATTGGTTTGGATGTCAAATGATTTACAGTTTTTCCTCTGAAATCGCTTTTAGTCATTTTAAGACCTATAAAACTTTTGTTCCTTAATGCTTAACTCTGGTTAGAAACCTCATTTTTCTTTCATCATTGTCTATTGAAATATGAGTTTCTTTCTTGATTAAAGCCTCATATTTTTCTGTAGTGTTTATTTGTTATTTTACGATTCTCGAAATTGTTACAAATCCAGGAAACGACCTCGAATGTGTTTACATTACTGTTTTGAATTTTAAAATCATTTTTCTTGTTCTTATCTCTGGAAAATTTGAAGTAACAAATTGATTAAAATCCTTTTACAAATAAATAAAGTTTTATCATCCATGACTGTCCCAAGTAGCAGACAACCCAACATTGAACCAGGCCTTCAGGATCAAACCAATATTGCCTTGAATTTATTTAATACCATTTTACAAACAACAACTAACCGGGTTGAGTTAGAACGTTCATGGGCTACTATTGAGAGAGACATTAGCATCCAAGAACAACATGAAGCAAGACAAAGACAGTTGAGAAACTAATTCTGCTTTAATCTTCCTTTGATTTCTTATTCCCAAATCATTCCTTTAAATTATTTATGGATGCCTTGACGGTATACTTTATAGCCTTAAAGTATAAACTCAGGAACAACAGAGGGTAAGCACTCATGAGAGCGACTATGAAGGATTTTAATGAGTGCACTACACATCGATATAGCTTGCAAACAATCTGTAATACAAAGCATTATATTCACTTATTCCTTGTGCATGTGGGATATTTTCCACTACACAAATAATAAAAGTCTAAGTGTTGATTGCCCAATGAGCATCAAGGAATGTCTATGAGAGAACCACATTCTAAATCAATGTCCAGGTGTAATGGAAAAACCAATAGACAGATGAGAAAGCATCTCCAAGTGTCATAGGTCAACGCAAGATGGTGTCAAAGGGAGTGCCTGGATGAGTTCCTGTGGAGGTACGTGCTGAAGAGAATCGACTGCCAAATAAAGAGCCCAAGGACGCCAAGCATCGAGCGCACTCAAGCCTGCGACCAAGTCTTGATGAGGAGTTTTAATCATCCAAGAAACCAATGTATGAGAATCAAAGAACACCCAGGTGTCAAATGGGGGCCATAGTATTGAGCACTTAGTGCCGAATACATGTCAAAATGAGTGCTTGTTAGGAGGAGTAAGAAAATAAAGAAAAGAAAAGAAAATGATTTTAATGTCCACGACGCTAACAATAGCCTATGGGACAGACCGCCTCACACACTGATTTCTGCAGTTCAACCCTTTTCCTGTTCAACTTGATGATGAGCTCCCCCAATTTCCCCATTGTCCCCTCGTTGAATAAGTTATTCCAAGAGTTAGCTATCAAGATACTTATATAGTTGTCCCTACTGTCTTTGAAGGCTTTACACTCTAAACTGAAATGTTTTTCTGTTTCCACTTTTCCGGAGGTGCAAAACACACACACCCTTTCTTCCCAAGCTTCTTTGGGCCTTTTCCAATGCCTCGTTTCGCAGCGGAGTTGATGAGAATTGGTTATTAATTGGGCAATAAGCATTTTGGCTTTCCAAGATATATTGGCCCCTATGTATGCTTTTTGATGATGATTGTATGTGGGGTTAAACTCTTCTATATAATACTCTTTCTTTCTCTCGAGCCCTTTATCCCAAGTTCACTTGTGGAACCTATCAATAACAAAAGCCTTTATCTCTGTACTGTTCATAGGGCACCTGTTCAAGTGAATATCCCATTTATCAAGCCATTTAATATTTTGTCACATCCACGTCTTCTCTCTTTTTCACAATATGTCATTGAAGACGACCTCAGGCCATCGACTGTCTTCCATTTGCTGAATTTTTTTTAGATATCTTATGAGACACACCATAGCAATTGCTTCAATAGGAGCAACCCCCATTTCACTAAGCATGATATCATAAGGGACTGGACTTTTAATTTTAAACTTGTTTGTGATCAAGCGTTTTTGAATCTTCTCAATTTGCTTCCACTGTAAGTCAGATGTGTTGTTGGCCCACACTTCACACCCATATAGAACTACCAGGATCACTAAAAGCCCAAAGAGAGTTTGCATAGTCTTCCAATCCCATAACTCTGCTTCTATGCACCTATTTTGAAAAGCATAGAACACTTTCCAACCTCCCAAAGTTCTTTTCTTTCTACAACCTTCCCAACTTAGATTTTTGTTGAAGTCAATTTCGAGTATGAAGACAGTTATTGCAAGTGCAATTTAGTGTGTTGAATGAACAAGAGATTCGAAAGTGTTGTTCTTAGTCATATCACCTCGAACCTACAGGAATGGACATTTTCTCAGTGTTGAGTGAAAGGTTGATTTACTTATAGCATCACTCTCTCCATTTTTATGTTGTAGAATTAGCTTCACAGAGAAACATGGGCATGCAAATGCTTTTGCCTCATCAAATTGTTCCCTCGGGATTAGATTGGCCATTTAGTGGAACTAATACTATTGCTATTTTCGACAGCTATATTCCAAATGTATTTCTTAAAGTTGAAGCATTTATAAGAGGATGCCAAGCAGATTTCTACAAACAGGGGTCATGTGCAAAGAGGCTAGTCATACAATGGCTCTTAATGGGCGTTTCTGAGAGAAAAGCAGGGGCATTTTGCTACATTGGGAAAGTGATAAATATGTTCAGGGTAAATCAAGCTCACCAAAGGAAAGAGGATTGAGATGAATCTAAATCTTAAAACTTCCTCTAAATATGCTATGGCGAGTTAATAAAACTTGGTTATGTTCAAGATTGGCAATTTGGCACCTAGACGACACAATGAAATGATTTACTGGAATAGGGGAAGACTTTGCTTGAAAGAGTAGAGTTCCATGAGTCAAATTTGCTGTCATACTACAGAGAACAAAATATCATACTAGATCATATCACAACTTGTATTCCTCATATACTCAATCCAAACCTCGAAGCCATGTAAAAAATAATCACAGAAAATGCAAGCGAAAAGTTTTTGTATTCACTTAGTAACTACTGTGCACTTCAGGGTTTTGTTGAAGATCAGTTTGGCCTTGGTCTTATTGTTAGGGCCGTTGAGGAAGGAATTGCTTCTATAAATTCCATGGGTCGAATGATATTCAATATTGGAGGTCGCCTAGGGCAAGGCGTTTGTGAATGTTTGTTTGAAAGAAGAGGATTTCAAATTACAAAACTTTGGCAAACGAGAGTTATTCATGCTGCTGATACTGAAATTTTTTCCCTTGTTGAAATTGAGAAAAGTGAACAGGTGACAGAGTATCCGAAGGAAGGGCATTTATAGAGAAAGATATGGATAAATTTAAATCCCTCCAAATTAGGCACAATATAGGAATCAAGCTCTTCAATTTTTTTTCATATTTCTTGGATGATTTTAATCAATCTTCTTTAGATTTAAAGGCAAAGCAATCCCAGGTTTCTAGGTCAACATACCAAGCAGAGGACAAGCAACCAAAGGTTAGGAAAGATCAATCCATCATCTTCAGGGAGCAGATGGATATAGATCTACCTTTCTAGGAAGAAGATCAAAATGAACTCTAGATATGAAGGAAAATACCCCAGATTTCAAGGAAAACAATCAACAGTCAGAGTTCGATCTCATCATTTCTAGATTTTGTGTCATGAATTGGATATTTATTTTTAGTTCAATGATAAACTATATTCCTAATAATTAACAATGACTAGAGATTGTATTTTCATATAGAAGGTCTTGAATTGTAATGTAAATGTAAAGAGAGTTGGGGAGGGGGGGGTTCAGACCTAGGAAGCTCTAGAAAAGATGATTGGTGCAGGAAAACTGTGTTTTTTATTATAAGTCAGAGGGAATTTGCTACTTTGTACATTTTATTATTAGAGATTCATGAGAACCTTGATTATCAGTCTGTAATACTCTTTATTTCCCATCTCATTTTTTATCTTCTTACTTGAATAAACAATAGTTTTTGAGCATTAATTACTGTCCATGAATTATAGATTCTTAATGCAATGAAGCCTCATTGTATATGCCTATTATTCGAGTGACCTGTTCAAGTATACTTATTCATTTTTCAGAAAGATTTTCTATTTAATGGATATTCTATCTCATGAATGTGCAAAGTTGATCTAGCTTAGGTCTCTTTGTGACTCATTTTTGTTGTCTTGTTCTTCTATCTTCTCAAGCTGTCTGGTAACTGGTTTAATTTCCTCTGATCCATGAGATGTAATAGATGACTCCATGCCCAATGACCTTAATCACTAATCTATTTATATTCCAATTGTTGCCTTAGATTCATTTCTTGCTCTGTCCATCCATATCTCCCCGATCCGTCAATATCCCAACGTATCTAATCAAATTCTCTTTCAATATGTGCTAGGCATTTCTCTTTAGGAGTCGAGAGCAATCTATAATGCTAACATGTTGCAACCTCAAACTTCACAATCATACTTCACCACAACATAAGATAATTGGAATAACAAGTGTATCAAATAAGTTTTTTTTTCTTCATAACAAAAAAATTGCTGCTTTATAGTTGGCTTTCCCTACACTATCATCTTCCAAAACACTACCCAATTTTATCAAGATAGCAAAACTAATGTCCATTGACCACTCCAAACAAAATCTTATCTTAGCAATAAATTGACTAGCAAGAATGATTGTAACTCTTAACATATCCACATATAAACCAAACAAGGGCGACCACACCAAGACAAACTTAAATGGT
>ML801966.1:120002-131601 GCA_009831015.1 Picea engelmannii | reverse complement strand
ACTTGGCTGATTTTGTACTTGTTGTGAGAAGCATCTGTGGAAGGGCCCTCCTTTAATTTTCTACATATTGAAGTAGATCAAAGTGGTTATTTAGAGCATGTTTATAACAGCCTAACTACACCTCCTTCCATACAAGTCCAAAGCCTCTCGATTGTTGACCTGGACTCCATCACCCATTGGATAGGCACTAGTCTTGGCAATCCACCATCCCATTAATTCTAAAGAATATTATAAGCATCTTTTCTCAGGTTCCCCACTTGTGTCAGAGGAGAGCTGGCCTAAAGTGAGAGGAAGAGTTGTTGTGGTGATAGTGGGCAACCTTCTTAAGTGCCCCTAGGGTTGCACTTCATTCAGGGACTTGAATACCTTTGTGTGCAGGTCTGGGCAGTGACAGATCCTAAAAAATGGTTAAATATTATGAGGGAAAACTGGGAATATATACATTCTAAAGATCTATATTTGTGTGATAAAACTTGTGACTGGTGGTTGAGTCTTGATGCAGATACACAAATACACATAAAAAGAATTTGAAAAGTATTTTCAAATGGATGAAAGAAAGAAAATCAAAGGAAAGAGATATCCTTCATGTTGAACATGAGGGAGATATGAAGAAAATCAAAGACAAATTGAAGGAAGCGAAAGGATAACTTAGACATAAATATGTTGAATATCCAAAGTGCAAAAGGACAAAAACAAGCTAAAAAAAGAGCTTAATCCTACTAGAGGTAGTAGGGTACAATAAATCTACCATATATGAAGATTCTGCAGTCGAAATTCAGTGACACCTGATTAACCTTAAAGAAGACATTTGGGGCTAGTGCAGGTCCAAATTTCAAATCAATTGGTGCAAAATTCAAGGAGATACAACCAGTAAAAGTTCACTCTCCCGAGAGAGGCTAAAAACAGAATGGTTTGGAAAACTAAGCATAACTCCACTTTGGTAGATCTAAATTAGATGAGATCTATTGCATTCAGAAAAGGACAGATCATACTATTAAAACTTGAAATTTCAGTGATGTTGGGTAGAAATTTTGGAGATATCGCAGGCACAAGGTCCCATAGATGCACCTAATACAGTACACAACTTAAAATTGCCATAACTTTAGACGGGTGTGTCCAAATTAAGCGATTCAAAATGCATCTGAAAAAAAAAATAGAGGAGCATATTTATGTAAAGATTAGAACAACGTTTTTCTAGCTGTTACTGAGATATTGGGTTTGGAAGTTGGGTGTTTTGAGAAGACCCCAATTGGTTGAGGCAGGAAACAATCTAAAGTAGTGGAGATAATGATGGGATTGATCCTAGAGAATGGATAAATATTATGAGGGAAAATTGGGAATATATACATTCTAAAAGTCTATTTTTTGTGATGAAACTTGTCGCTGGTGGGTAAGTCATGGTGTAGACACAATAAATCATTTGGGAAGAAGTTGAAAAAGGTATTTTGACAAATAGATGGATAAAGGAAACAAAATCAAAGGAATGCAATATCCTTAAAAGCAAAGGAATGCGATATTATTCATGCTGAACAAGGGAGATATGCAGAAAAAAAACAATGAATAGAAGGCAGCAAAAGAAGAATTTCAAAAGAAAGATATTCAAGTATCCAAATTGCAGGAGGACGAAAACACACAAAAAGAAGAGTTTACAAAGGACAGTGAATTCTCCAACTTGCAGGCCCTTAATCAAACACCTATTAAGGAGGTTAGGAACTTAAAAAAAGAAAAGTGAGCAAACTGAAAATGGACAAGGATGATGAGATAAAAAAAGCTACATACGCATAAACAAGCCCTTAACAATGTTGGGAATGCAAAAAGGCTTCTACATGAGGCAGACGCAAAGAGCATAGGGGAGTTGAAGAGGAGATTTGTAAGAAGTTGAATAAGTCCTAAATACAAATGAAGTCAAATTGGAAATGCAAACAAGAACTGAAGAAGGGAAAATGAAATTGACAATTGTCATCATAGTTTATCTTCAAAAGGAGAAGGAAGAGAACATAAAAGGAGGTCAGAAGAAGTCAATAGTGGAAAGAGTGGCTGGGTGAAATCGAATTCAAGAATCCAGGCCAGGAGATATCCAAGAAAATTATTTTTATATTAGGATGAAAAATGCAGGAAGCAAGGTCTATTCAGATAATCTAGACCTGTCTCATCCCCTGGCTAGGATGAGACAGGCCACCCACTGAATGTGCGATAATCTAGTTGATCTGCCAAGGAATCAACATCAACGCAGGAGTTTATTCAGATCAAAAAGCAATGTCAGAGCTGGGAGAGGAAACTGAAGAGCTTGCTGCTGCAATCAGAAGCTATGCACATGAGAATGGTAGAGGAAGATTGGAAGGGGTTGATGCCAAGGTGGAGACCACCGTGAAACACCTAATGCAACTTTTGATGAACAGACCTCTTTGAGAGTAGACTTCAAAGGCCTAGTCAAGCAAATCCCCATGGGCAACAGATTCAGTCAACTTTGGGTTTTGATTTTCAAATGGCGCCCCAGGTCCACTTAACTTTGTCTTCATCTTCATTACAAAAAGTAAACAAATAGGGTCCGCATAAACAAAAAGTGACCATTACCACTACATTACCAAAAAGTCAACAAATAGGGGAAATAGGGCGCATTACCATCTATTACTCTCTTATCCTTGCGTTTCTTGCGTTCAGGCTCAACAAAAAGCTTCAGTTTCTCCATGACTAATTTAGCCTCTGAGAATCGTTCTGTAAGGGTGGCCCACCATCTTGTGAGTTGGGAATCTTAGAATATAGCTAACGGGCTTAGGAGATATTGTATGTTATATGAACACCCAATTCTGTCTACTTCATAAGAATAAGGATACCTGTAAATTTGGTTTAATACAGTGCCGAATGTGTGTGCGTAGAATACATTGATAAATAATAGGGATACCTATAGATTTGGCCGAATACAGTGCCGAATGCGTGTGTGGGGAAATATATTCACTAATATAATACCTTCTTTAAAACAATTCTGGAAATGCAATTTTTCTCTCATTTTTTCCTTTCTTTACAGTGCATTGGCCTCTCAAGATTCTACACTATTTATAACCAGATAAATCTATGATTAGAATCTCTGAAATCGGATTCTCTGTTCAATAAATTTCAGTAGCAAGCAGCTACTTCAGTGTGTGGTCGGTGTTAGGTATGAGTGATACGAATAGTCTCGTAGGCTGGGCACAATAGTTGTGCCATTATCAAAACCCCCAAAAATAGACCTAATGCTACATATAGATTTCATCTTTTACATAATAATTACAAGTAAAAATATCAACGAAGGTGGA
This sequence comes from Picea engelmannii, assembly GCA_009831015.1. Classification (NCBI taxonomy): domain Eukaryota; kingdom Viridiplantae; phylum Streptophyta; class Pinopsida; order Pinales; family Pinaceae; genus Picea; species Picea engelmannii. The sequence continues at coordinate 128,308 of ML801966.1, read as the reverse complement.
AGTTAAGTATATTCTACCATCTTGTTGATCTGTATCTCCGTTTACAGGCGCCAGAAACACCACTAAAATAGTCGTAATGAATAGCAAACCCCCGAGCTTTGGTCTCGCCATCGTCCTCCAACCTTAAAGGTCTCCGAGCCCGAAGATCCTCCGGTTAAAGCTCGCTTTAAGCTAATTGCTTCCGTCAAAGAAAATCTCCAGATTCAAGACATTACGGCTCAAAAATCAGACAAAGCCTTCAAACATTTCTATTATCGACAAAATTAGTCCGAAAAAGAAATGTCCAGCACAACATGCTACAGACCACCTTCTTGCACAAAAATGCTGGCAGAGTGTGTCGGGATATTTATATGCTCTTCTTGCTTTAAGTTACAGACCAAAGTCTCGCACCTTAAGCTATAAGCAACCAAGACCTCAAGTTCACCCCTCAACTGCCACGGAACAACTTCAGTCTCGTAGAGTCCACTGCAGCGAAAAACAATGATGAAAATCGCAATGCGAGAGATTGGAGGCAAAGATTGCAAGCTAAATAATGTCGGGGTCCCAGTCTATGGGTCCTGATTCTACCAACATATTCTGTGATTTCCAAGCCAAGAACTTCTATACACCCCGCGCTCAGAACATGGCCGCGGAAGTGATAGAGTTCAAAACTGGCCGAATTTTACATCAATCCGCACCGTTTTACTTCAAGAAGGGGCCGTTGAAGAGCTGAAAGCCGAGCCGGTGGATCTTGAAATTGGATTCACAATGCCTCCACGAGATACATTCAGCTAACCATGTCCCAGTTCTGCGCATGGAGCTTCCAAACACTTTTATGGATGTCCGTGAAACCCTCTGGCCCAAGGTTTTGATAGAGACAATTGGTACGGCTATCCTTCGCGTTGTTCTAGAAAAAAACCAGTATAGTCAGTCGGTATATATATATATATATTTATATTCTTCCCATTTTGGATTAAACGTTTTGCGACAGATTGCCAGGCGTAGCAATGGCATTACTCTACTTTAACGTTTAACGTTGATGCGCGTGTTCTTTTTATTGTCCATTTATTATATTTGAAATTTTATTTGCCACGGCAATCTGCTTGGAGTTGGTCGGCGTAGTTGAGAATTCACAGCTGTATTTGTGAATTTCTTGTTTTTGGTTGGACGTAGTCCTAACGACCTTTTTGAGACTCCTTTGTTTCAGTCGCAATCGAGTAAAAGGCGAGTGGAGTTCATCTGACGATTGCGGGTATCTCTGTTTCACGTGAAAAATTACATAACGACACAATAATAGGGCAACTTTCTAATGTCATCTGCCTTTTCACTTTGTCTTCTTTGCTCTCTCGCGTGATTGTGGTCACCCTTACCATCTTTATCATTGTCGTTGGGAGAATTTATTAGGGCCCACGTGAAATTATTCAAATACATTTAATTAAATTTTTAGGGACCAACCCACTCATTTTCAACGTATAAAGACTATCCTACGTTTAGTTTACCTCTGGCTCACGTAGCACACTCTAGCTTTCACCTTCTCTAGCTCATTTTTGTCGGTGTCTGCATTTAAAAATTAAAATCGTTTTTTTTAACGTTTAAAGCAATTTATAAAGACCAACCGACCTCATGCTACACCTATAAAAACTGCCCTATGCTTTGTTTAGCTAGTGCATGAGGGAGGACGAGGTAATGGTTTTCATAGTTTTAGTTTTTTTTGGTTTTATTGTGTATTTAAAGGAATTTTATGATGAGGATGGTTAATGTTGAAAACATATAGATTTTATTTATGTGCTTGAAAAACATTAAGAGAAGAGTTTCAACGTTAGGAAGGTCAATATTGTAACCAAATTTTGAAAACTATAATGTAATGCACATATATTTGGGACAAAATTAAGGTTCTATTTTTAGAAGTCATAAGTTGAAAATTCCATGGATTTTATTATGTAAAAGAAGTCAATGTAAACCCATTTTTATTATGTAAAAGAAGTCACCATCTCATAAACAAAACAAGGAACCCCTCTTTTTAAATATTGATTTTACCATTTGTATGATTTTAAATTAAATTAATATGATGGAACGAATTTTTTAAATCATCACTTAATTGCTATTGTTTAAGAAAAAACTCTTAAATTGTATCAACCATTTAAGTTTGTCTTGGTGTGGTCGCCCTTGTTTGGTTTATATGTGGATATGTTAAGAGTTACAATCATTCTTGCTAGTCAATTTATTGCTAAGATAAGATTTTGTTTGGAGTGGTCAATGGACATTAGTTTTGCTATCTTGATAAAATTGGGTAGTGTTTTGGAAGATGATAGTGTAGGGAAAGCCAACTATAAAGCAGCAATTTTTTTGTTATGAAGAAAAAAAAACTTATTTGATACACTTGTTATTCCAATTATCTTATGTTGTGGTGAAGTATGATTGTGAAGTTTGAGGTTGCAACATGTTAGCATTATAGATTGCTCTCGACTCCTAAAGAGAAATGCCTAGCACATATTGAAAGAGAATTTGATTAGATACGTTGGGATATTGACGGATCGGGGAGATATGGATGGACAGAGCAAGAAATGAATCTAAGGCAACAATTGGAATATAAATAGATTAGTGATTAAGGTCATTGGGCATGGAGTCATCTATTACATCTCATGGATCAGAGGAAATTAAACCAGTTACCAGACAGCTTGAGAAGATAGAAGAACAAGACAACAAAAATGAGTCACAAAGAGACCTAAGCTAGATCAACTTTGCACATTCATGAGATAGAATATCCATTAAATAGAAAATCTTTCTGAAAAATGAATAAGTATACTTGAACAGGTCACTCGAATAATAGGCATATACAATGAGGCTTCATTGCATTAAGAATCTATAATTCATGGACAGTAATTAATGCTCAAAAACTATTGTTTATTCAAGTAAGAAGATAAAAAATGAGATGGGAAATAAAGAGTATTACAGACTGATAATCAAGGTTCTCATGAATCTCTAATAATAAAATGTACAAAGTAGCAAATTCCCTCTGACTTATAATAAAAAACACAGTTTTCCTGCACCAATCATCTTTTCTAGAGCTTCCTAGGTCTGAACCCCCCCCTCCCCAACTCTCTTTACATTTACATTACAATTCAAGACCTTCTATATGAAAATACAATCTCTAGTCATTGTTAATTATTAGGAATATAGTTTATCATTGAACTAAAAATAAATATCCAATTCATGACACAAAATCTAGAAATGATGAGATCGAACTCTGACTGTTGATTGTTTTCCTTGAAATCTGGGGTATTTTCCTTCATATCTAGAGTTCATTTTGATCTTCTTCCTAGAAAGGTAGATCTATATCCATCTGCTCCCTGAAGATGATGGATTGATCTTTCCTAACCTTTGGTTGCTTGTCCTCTGCTTGGTATGTTGACCTAGAAACCTGGGATTGCTTTGCCTTTAAATCTAAAGAAGATTGATTAAAATCATCCAAGAAATATGAAAAAAAATTGAAGAGCTTGATTCCTATATTGTGCCTAATTTGGAGGGATTTAAATTTATCCATATCTTTCTCTATAAATGCCCTTCCTTCGGATACTCTGTCACCTGTTCACTTTTCTCAATTTCAACAAGGGAAAAAATTTCAGTATCAGCAGCATGAATAACTCTCGTTTGCCAAAGTTTTGTAATTTGAAATCCTCTTCTTTCAAACAAACATTCACAAACGCCTTGCCCTAGGCGACCTCCAATATTGAATATCATTCGACCCATGGAATTTATAGAAGCAATTCCTTCCTCAACGGCCCTAACAATAAGACCAAGGCCAAACTGATCTTCAACAAAACCCTGAAGTGCACAGTAGTTACTAAGTGAATACAAAAACTTTTCGCTTGCATTTTCTGTGATTATTTTTTACATGGCTTCGAGGTTTGGATTGAGTATATGAGGAATACAAGTTGTGATATGATCTAGTATGATATTTTGTTCTCTGTAGTATGACAGCAAATTTGACTCATGGAACTCTACTCTTTCAAGCAAAGTCTTCCCCTATTCCAGTAAATCATTTCATTGTGTCGTCTAGGTGCCAAATTGCCAATCTTGAACATAACCAAGTTTTATTAACTCGCCATAGCATATTTAGAGGAAGTTTTAAGATTTAGATTCATCTCAATCCTCTTTCCTTTGGTGAGCTTGATTTACCCTGAACATATTTATCACTTTCCCAATGTAGCAAAATGCCCCTGCTTTTCTCTCAGAAACGCCCATTAAGAGCCATTGTATGACTAGCCTCTTTGCACATGACCCCTGTTTGTAGAAATCTGCTTGGCATCCTCTTATAAATGCTTCAACTTTAAGAAATACATTTGGAATATAGCTGTCGAAAATAGCAATAGTATTAGTTCCACTAAATGGCCAATCTAATCCCGAGGGAACAATTTGATGAGGCAAAAGCATTTGCATGCCCATGTTTCTCTGTGAAGCTAATTCTACAACATAAAAATGGAGAGAGTGATGCTATAAGTAAATCAACCTTTCACTCAACACTAAGAAAATGTCCATTCCTATGGGTTCGAGGTGATATGACCAAGAACAACACTTTTGAATCTCTTGTTCATTCAACACACTAAATTGCACTTGCAATAATTGTCTTCATACTCGAAATTGACTTCAACAAAAATCTAAGTTGGGAAGGTTTGTAACACACCCACTACGGGAACTAAGATTTTTCAGCTTTTTCTCCTCTTCTTCGAGGGACAAAGTTCCCGAATTCCTACGAGGTTCTAGCGTAGGCTAGGTCTTCCAATCGGGACCTTCACCACACCAATTCACTGGTTCTTTCATTGAAGATCCGTCGTGTACAACTCATGCACCAAGCGTAGGATTTACTCCCTTGTGTCCATCGATTGTGACCCCGGGCTAAGCCAAGAGGCGCCTTTTGCATTTTGGGACTTCGAAAACCGGGAGTTCGAAATGCAAGGTAGTCGAGTTCTTTGACTCTTCAAACCCCGAAACCCGAAATCCTATTCACACCAAGCCGCTTCGGGATTTCACCTACCGGGACTTCACGTACCGGGATTTCGCGATGTATGAAGACGAGGGTTCATACCCTTCGGTTTCCCAGGTGTCGCAACACCGAAACCCATATATCTACTAAGCTCATTTCGGGGTTTCGCAAGTCGAGATTTCGCGATATGCAAAGACAGGAGGTCTCGCACTTGAGTTTCCCGGGAGCCGAAACTCCGGAGCCCATATATATACCCTAAGCTCATATCGGGGTTTCGCAAGTCGGGATTTCGCGATATGCGAAGACAGGAGGTCTCGCACTTGAGTTTCCCGGGTGCCGAAACTCCGGAGCCCATATATATACACTAAGCTCATATCGGGGTTTCGCAAGTCGGGATTTCGCGATGTGCGAAGACAAGAGGTCTCGCACTTGAGTTTTCAGGAGCCAAAACTCCGAAACATCGGTATATATATAACGCTAAGTTCACTTCGGGGTTTCGCAAGTCGGGCTTTTGTGATGTGCGAAGACAAGAGGTCTCGCACTTGGGTTTCCAAGAGCCGAAACTCAGAAACGTCGATATATATATATATAACACTAATTTCACTTCGGGGTTTCGCAAGTCGGGATTTCGCGATATGCGAAGACAAGGAAACTGACCCTTGGGATTCCCCGGTGCCGAAACGCCGAAACATCAAAATCTATTCACGCTCTATCATTTCGGGGTTTCTCACATTGGGATTTTGCAATATGCGAAGACAAGAGAACTAACCCTTGGGATTCTCGGGTGTCGAAACGTCGAAAAGCCAAGAGGTGTCCCCGCTAAGCTACTTTCGGTGACAGGGATGAAGCAAATTCATGGGTTTACTACAATGGTGGTCCTTTCAAGGAACTCACTCCTCTCTGTATGGTGAGGGAACTTTCTCGGAAGGACGTGCCTTCGAGGAAATCCAACCAGGGCATCGCGTGAGTTAAGTAAATGGGACAAATCTCCCGAGAACGGACTTGAAATCTGAACTTCTTCAATATATACATATATATGTGAATCGATTATGGTCATACGAGTATAAGCATGCATCCACCATTTCTGCTCAAAACACCAGGCAAACACTTCTATACATAAACCATTTATGAGTGTACAACCATGAGCATGCATTCTAGGAACATTCAATTTAAGATACAGGACATAAATACTTATCAGAAAACACCAGGTGTAACGCAACTACTGAGAGGGGTGCTCGTTTCCACCCAACCATAGGCTCAGCGACTCCCAACGGATTTACCACTAGCCACCCCCGAGCTAGACCACGAGGCTTTGAGACTCAGTCTTCTACTTCCTGCTCGTCGGAAGTCAAGGACGAAGGTTACTCTCCTTCTCCTCTGCTCAAGACTCGTTGTATTTTCCGGAGTTCCTCTGGTTCTCCTTATGCGATTCCTGTTGCATGTTCCTCCTCTCCCCACACTTCCTTTCTTGCTTTGTCCTGCAAGGTCACGTGTGGCGCGAATTCCCTCGCAGTGGTCAGGTTTGAGGGCTTCTACGGATGGGCGGTTCACCCCCATCCCCTCATTAACTCATGAGGAGCCTCCCCACCTACCATCCTAGCGAGTAATTCATTCCAAGGCCAGAGAGCAGATTTGGTCTTTGAGCCAGTAAAGTCCAATACGGTATTGGTTCGGTGGAAGTTAACGCCACCATTCCAGGTGCCTTCCACCACCTTTCATCAACCATCGTGGTCTCTTTTTCAGCACATCCCCCTCCCAGCAGTCATGCAACACATATTCACACATCATTTACATTCATCGACCCTTTTATACAAGGTCCGTCAAATCACACATTCACATCTTAGAGTTTGCCATAGTTCTTGGCCAATATAGTTATTTTTACATACTGGGGGAAACATGGTGTTACAATTCCCTCCCCCTTAAAGGAACATTGTCCTCGATGTTTTATCTATCAATAGAACATGTAAGTACAGAAGTAAACAAAATCAGATATGTTCGTTTCATGGCATCTTCCATTTCCCATGTAGCCTTATCTGGGCCAAAATGTTTCCACTGCACCTTGACCTGTGAAATGGTTCGGTTCCTGAGTGGGGTTTCCTTTCTGTCCAGTATGCATTGAGGTTTTGGTAGGAATTATCCCTTTGGTTCCATCTGGATCATAGACCAATCAATTATATGATTAGAATCATGTACATATTTCTTCAATAATGAAACATGGAAAACATTATGTGCTTTTACTATGGGAGGAAGTGCTAGCCTATAGGCTACAGGTCCCACTCTATCTAGAACTACAAAGGGTCCACAATATCGAGGTGCCAACTTGGCACATGCTCCCATCTTCAGGGAACTCTTCCTGAGCCTAACTCTGAGGTATACGTGGTCTCCCGCCTTGAACTCTCTTGGAGTTCTCTTTTGGTCGGCGTAACTTTTCTGTCGATTTTGAGGGACCTTTAGATTTTGTTTTATCTGAATCACTTGTTGTTCCATTTATTTCATCATGTCGGGTCCAATAGTAACTCTTTTTATGGGATTACTCCAATTGACTGGAGTATTGCACGGCCTACCGTAGAGGACTTCGAAAGGGCTTGTCTTCAGGGATTCTTGGTAGCCGTTGTTGTAGGCAAATTCCACCAATGGCAGGAAATCTTCCCACTTTTTGGGTTGATGCATTACGTGCATCCTGAGCATGTCTTCTAATATTTGGTTCACCCTTTCCGTCTGTCCATCGGTTTGAGGGTGATAGGCTATGCTAAATAGTAACTTGGTCTCCAAACCAGCCGTCAATGATTTCCAAAAGTTGGAAGTAAATTTTGTGTCTCTGTCAGACATGATCTCTTTTGGCATACCATGTAGTCTGAATATCTCCTTCATGAATACGTTGGCGATGTCTATTGCCTTACAAGTCGACTTGACGGGGATAAAATGAGTGGACTTGCTCAATTTATCCACCACTACCATGATGGTGTCATTCTGTTTGGTTGAGGTTGGTAATCCAGTGATGAAATCCATGGAGAGGGTTTCCCATTTCCATTCCGGGATTGGTAGAGGTTGTAATAATTATGTTGGGTGTCGGTGTTCTGCTTTAACCTGTTGGCATTCTATGCATTTGGCTAAGTACTCAGCTATGTCTTTCTTCAATCCAGGCCAATAGAATTGTTTCCCGGTGGCCGTGATCATCTTCTGGTATCCTGGATGACCAGTGTAGGGTCTTTTGTGCAGTTCATCCATTATGAACCTCTTCAAGTCGTCACAATCTGGGATATACAATCTGTTTCTGTAAGTGAGCAAACCTCCTTCCATCATCTAGTAGCCTCCATATTTTATCCCTGTGGGTTCTTGCTGC
>ML801966.1:91420-115511 GCA_009831015.1 Picea engelmannii | reverse complement strand
AATGCTAAGTTCACTTCGGGATTTCGCGATATGCGAAGACAAGGAAACTGACCCTTGGGATTCTCGGGTGTCGAAACGCCGAAACATCAAAATCTATTCACGCTCTATCATTTTGGGGTTTCTCACATCGAGATTTCACAATATGCGAAGACAAGAGAACTAACCCTTGGGATTCCCGAGTGCCAAAACGCCGAAAAGCCGAGAGGTATCCCCGCTAAGCTACTTTCGGTGATAGGGATGAAGCAAATTCATGGGTTTACTACAACGGTAGTCCTTTCAAGGAACTCACTCCTCTTTGTATGGTGAGGGAACTTTCCCGGAAGGATGTTCGTGATGTATGAAGACGAGGGTTCATACCCTTCGGTTTCCCAGGTGCCGCAACACCGAAACCCATATATCTACTAAGCTCATTTCGGGGTTTCACAAGTTGGGATTTCGCGATATGCGAAGACAGGAGGTCTCGCACTTGAGTTTCCTGGGAGACGAAACTCCGGAGCCCATATATATACCCTAAGCTCATATTGGGGTTTCGCAAGTCGGGATTTCGCGATATGCGAAGACAGGAGGTCTCACACTTGAATTTCTCGGGAGCCAAAACTCCGGAGCCCATATATATACACTAAGCTCATATTGGGGTTTCGCAAGTCGAGATTTCGCGATGTGCGAAGACAAGAGGTCTCACACTTGAGTTTCCATGAGCCGAAACTCCGAAATGCCAGTATATATATATATAACGCTAAGTTCACTTCAGGGTTTCGCAAGTCGAGATTTCACGATGTGCGAAGACAAGAGGTCTCGCACTTGGGTTTCCAAGAGCCGAAACTCAAAAATGTCGATATATATATATATATATATATATATATATATATAACACTAAGTTCACTTCGGGATTTCGCAATATGCGAAGACAAGGAAACTGACCCTTGGGATTCTCGGGTGTCGAAACGCTGAAACATCAAAATCTATTCATGCTCTATCATTTTGGGGTTTCTCACATCGGGATTTCGCAATATGCGAAGACAAGAGAACTAACCCTTAGGATTCTCGAGTGCCGAAACGCCGAAAAGCTGAGAGGTATCCACGCTAAGCTACTTTCGGTGACAGGGATGAAGCAAATTCATGGGTTTACTATAACGGTAGTCCTTTCAAGGAACTCACTCCTCTTTGTATGGTGAGGGAACTTTCCCGAAAGGATGTGCCTTCAGGGAAATCCAACCAGGGCATCGCGTGAGTTAAGTAAATGGGACAAATCTCCCTAGAACGGACTCGAAATCTGAACTTGTTCAATATATACATATATATATATGAATCGATTATGGTCATACGAGTATAAGCATGCATCCACCATTTCCGATCAAAACACCAGGCAAACACTTCTATACAGAAACCATTTATGAGTGTACAACCATGAGCATGCATTCCAAGAACATTCAATTTAAGATACAGGACATAAATACTTATCAAAAAACACCAGGTGTAACGCAATTGCTGAGAGGGGTGCTCATTTCCACCCAACCGTAGGCTCAACGACTCCCAACTGATTTACCACTAGCCACCCCCGGGCTAGACCACGAGGCTTTGAGACTTAGTCTCCTACTTCCCACTAGTTAGAAGTCAAGGATGAAGGTTACTCTCCTTCTCCTCTGCTCAATACTCGTTGTATTTTCTGGAGTTCCTCTAGTTCTCCTTCTGCGATTCCTGTTGCATGCTCCTCCTCTCCCCACACTTCCTTTCTTGCTTTGTCCCGCAAGGTCGTGTGTGGCGTGAATTCCCTCGCAGTTGTCAGGTCTGAGGGCTTCTACGGATGGGTGGTTCACCCCCATCCCCTCATTAACTCATGAGGAGCCTCCCCACCTACCATCCTGGCGAGTAATTCATTCCAGGGCCAGAGAGCAGCTTTGGTCTTTGAGCCAGTAAAGTCCAATATGGTATTGGTTCGGTAGAAGTTAACGCCGCCATTCCAGGTGCCTTCCACCACCTTTCATCAGCCATCGTGGTCTCTTTTACAACACATCCCCCTCCCAACAGTCATGCAACACATATTCACACATCATTTACATTCATCGACCCTTTTATATAGGGTTCGTCAAATCACACATTCACATCTTGGAGTTTGCCATAGTTCTTGGCCAATATAGTTATTTTTATAGATTGGGGGAAACAGGGTGTTACAAGGTTGTAGAAATAAAAGAACTTTGGGAGGTTGGAAAGCGTTCTCTGCTTTCAAAATAGGTGCATAGAAGCAGAGCTATGGGATTGGAAGACTATGCAAACTCTCTTTGGGCTTTTAGTGATCTTGGTAGTTCTATATGGGTGTGGAGTGTGGGCCAACAACACATATGACTTACAGTGGAAGCAAATTGAGAAGATTCAAGAACACTTGATCACAAACAAGTTTAAAATTAAAAGTTCAGTCCCTTATGATATCATGCTTAGTGAAATGGGGGCTGCTCCTATTGAAGCAATTTCTATGGTGCGTCTCATAAGATATCTAAAAAAAATTGAGCAAATGGAAGATAGTCGGTGGCCTAAGGTTGTCTTCAATGACGTATTGTGCAAAAGAGAGAAGATGTGGATGCGACAAAATATTAAATGGCTTAATAAATGGGATATTCACTTGAACAGGTGCCCTACGAACAGTACAAAGATAAATGCTTTTGTTATTGATAGGTTCCACAAGTGAACTTGGGATAAAGGGCTCGGGAGAAAGAAAGAGTATTATATTGAAGAGGTTAACCCCACATACAATCATCATCAAAAAACGTACATAGGGGCCAATATATCTTGGAGAGCCAAAATGCTTATTGCCCAATTAATAACCAATTCTCATCAACTCCGCTGCGAAACAGGGCATTGGAAAAGGACAAAAGAAGCTTGGGAAGAAAGGGTGTGTGTGTTCTGCACCTCCAGAAAAGTGGAAACAAAAAAACATTTCATTTTAGAGTGTGAAGCCTTCAAAGGGAGTAGGGACAACTATATAAGTATCTTGACAGCTAGCTCTTGGAATAACTTATTCAGCGAGGGGACAATGGAGAAATTGGGGGAGCTCATCATCAAGTTGAACAGGAAAAGGGTTGAACTGCAGAAATCAGTGTGTGAGGCGGTCTGTCCCATAGGCTATTGTTAGCCTCGTGGACGTTAAAATCATTTTCTTTTCTTTTCTTTCTTTTCTTACTCCTCATGACAAGCGCTCATTTTGACATGTATTCGGCACTAAGTGTTCAATACTCTAGCCCCCATTTGACACATGGGTGTTTTTTTATTCTCACACATTAGTTGCTTGGATGATTAGTGCTCCTCATCAAGACTTGGTCGCAGGCTTGAGTGCGCCCGATGCTTGGCGTCCTTGGGCTCTTTATTTGGCAGTCAGTTCTCTTCAGCACGTTCCTCCATAGGAACTCATTCGAGCACTCCCTTTGACACCATCTTGCGTTGACCTGTGACACTTGGAGATGCTTTCTCATCTGTCTATTGGCTTTTCCATTACACCTAAACGTTGATTTAGAACGTGGTTCTCTCTTAGACATTCCTTGATGCTCGTTGGGCAATCAACACTTAGACATTCCTTGATGCTCGTTGGGCAATCAACACTTAGACTTTTATTATTTGTGTAGTGGAAAATATCCCACATGCACAAGGAATAAGTGCAGATAATGCTTTGTATTACAGATTGTTTGCAAGCTATATCGACGTGTAGTGCACTCATTAAAATCCTTCGTAGTCGCTCTCATGAGTGCTTACCCTCGACACACTTGACACTTGGTAGCTTGTTGCTTGTCGGCGTATTTGGAGATGACTTTGAGATGAGGCAAGTCAGTTATGACTTGGAGATTGGGCTTGATGATCAATGCCCAAATGACCTTTTGCAAAGCCGAACAAGGCTAAGTGGAGATTGGATCAGAACTCAGTGTTTAGGCTCTCGGGCACATAACTAACTTCAAATCGACATGGATATAATTTAAACTATGATGTGGAATAACTATAAAAGCTTGACATGTGTTAAACACATAACCTTGACCAAAAATCTATAGTGCCCTTTAAAACAAAAGACATACAAATAGTTTCACAATCAAAGGCTATCAAAGAAAATTTCTTATAGCGAGTTTGTGTGGAAATCTACCAATTTCGCTACTGGAAGTTAAAACCTCCCATAGCGATAAAAAAAAAATTACATAGCAAACTTAGGTGCTAACACAACATTTATGAAAAAACTTTAAAATTTGAGTAAATCCAAGAGTGTTTTATAATTTTTAATCTTAAAGAGCAATACATCCTATCTAATCCTCCTCTTAAAGGAGAGTAAGATCATGATTAGACACCTTGTGTATATGTATAAGATAATCAATATGAAGGATAAGAAACTTCTTGGTATTGGTTCAAATTCTAGTAAAAGTCACTTAAGAATTAAGAGAGGGTGGCATAAAAATGTTGATTCTTGGCTAAACCATTGGGGGGTAAAAGGAGTGGCCTCTCTTCAAAACATTGATAATATTAAAAGCATCATCCCAACTCTAAAGAGTAATTATAGTGCAACGAAGAGATAGAGAATAACACATTCAAGTTAATGTATTATAAAGAGATCATTAACCCCGAGTTAGAAGATTAAAATAATATTTCTATTATATCTAGTTTAAAAAGAAAATCAACATTACTAAAATAAGAACAAACTATCACGAGCTTCATGAAGAAAGTATGCATTATACAAGGCCTAAAACACCATGGGAAGGAAGAATATATAGTTTTTGTGATACCGAGTGGAGGATGAAAAACACTGTGTCTTAGAATGCCTTGCTTATGCACACATTAGGTCTTTATTTCACACTATTTGTAACAATATTAATTTTCATAACTAGTTAACTCCTGAAAACCAAAGAGAACTAGGAAAGTTTATATCTAATCGTTTTAATCATAGAATCAAAAAGTTAAAGCAAATCAACTAATTCAATATAAATTTTCTCGAGGTTCAATAAATCGAAGTTGTTATCAATGGACGATAACCATCATCATTATCATTAACATGATTGGACTAGTTGTCATCCTTCTCTTATATGTCAATGATATTGTTCTTCTTACAAAAACTATTGGCAACCCCCTTTTATGGGTTGAATTCTCACAGTGTTCTTGTAATACCCCTAGGATGAACCCCAATTGTAATGTAAATGTAGATGTACATATAGGTTGGTGAGTTGTGGGTGCACAAGTTTTGGGTACAATTTTGCACGCACACTCCAAGGGAAGAGTGTGTGCATGTTTCATAGCTTTACGCGCACCTAAGTAAGTGCACGAGGATTGTCGTGCGCGTGAACCAAGGGAAGAGTGTGTGCATGTTTCATAGCTTTGCGTGCACCTGAGTAAGTGCACGAGGATCGCTTCAAAGTGCACACCGGACCGTGTTTGTATCCAAGAGATTTTGGGGCTGGAGAGCCTTTGTATATATGTATATTGAGGCCATAGTACTTGTGTGGTTATTACGATGGAGAGCCTGGATTGTGACAAAGGCCAGTGCGCCTATTTTTGTAAAATGTAATTGCAATCATATATTAATAAAACATATCACTGTGCGTAAACCAATCAGACGAAAAGAGATGGGGAGCTTAAACTCCACTAGAATGGGGAAGAGGTGCGAAGCTTAAAGGGAATATTTTAATAATATTTCCAAAAGTATAATTATGGGATATGTATTTATCCTAAGTTCTTAAGGAATGGGAACGGGTCATTAGTGGAGCTAAGTTAGCTCTTAAAGTGACAAGTGTCCAGTTATAATCATGCAAATATATTGTTGGGCCTTAATGTATTTGCGGGGGGGATTCACTCATTCCGAGATGAGGCATATCAACTTTCCTCAGCTAAGCTTTTGTATCTGGTTGTAACTGGTTGCCATCACATAACCTTGAGCTTGGGAAGGCCTGTACGCTATTGAAGAGGTGGGTTTCCAGGCCTGTGTGCTATTGAAGAAGCGGGTTGTCAAGCCCGTGTTTGTCGAAGAAGCGGGTTGTCAAGCCCGTGAGAATTCTCTCCAGGTGAGAGAACCACTAGGAATTGTTTTCCCAAGGTGCACAGTTGCAGCTACAAGGCTCTGAGACACCTTGTCTGGCATGTTGTTGAAGCCTTGGAAGGGAAGTGGGCAGCTGAAAGACTATTGAGTAGAGAAGGGGCACACTTCCTGGTATGGGACAAGTATGTGGGGAGTGAGGGACTATAGTCTATTTGTTGGGGTTGACACCTTTGTCTAATTATTTTGACTATTGGTAGACCTTAGTCTAGTTTAGGAATCCTTTTCCCAGGTGGAGTTTTAGCCCCAGCTCAGGGGTGACCTATTGTTGAGTTTATGAGTAGCAGAGTCTATGGTTGGGAGGAACGTCTGAGGTATGTGCATAGTTTGTGGATTACAACAAAAGATAAGTGTCTTCTTATGTGTATTATTCTCTGAGTAATGTGTATATACATGTTAAATATATTATGTGTTATAGTTGTATATATGTGTGTGTGTGGATTATATATGTTGTATAACTGCATGTTTGTTGCATATGCAGGGCATGAACCATGACAGTTTATATGTGTTTATATATTTTTATGCTTGTGAATGCTTATGTTGTTTCTGTCTATGGAATTAGTACATAATTATGTTATGTTTGCATGTATTGTTAGTTTTGCATAACTGTTGCAGATGTAGAGCAGGGTAGTTATTAAGTGTTTCATGTTAGATAATTTTGTGGTAACAGTCATGGGATTTTGAGGCAAGGGCTGAAGCATTGCGCATACGAGGAAATCGGTCTGCGTGCGCAATTTGGATAGACCTCACGCGGGGCATAGGAATGGTTGTGCACATAGTTGTATTATGAGTTTATTTTGTTGTTATAGTCGTTATCTTGTTAAGTAACTTCAACAATAATCGTATGGGTTCTAGCATGAAGCTAGAAATGTCATGCATGATGAGGGATAATTGACGTGGCCGACACAATGATGGTTGAGCGCGCATAATTGCTAGGACATAGTTGTTGCACGCGGTACGAGACTGGTTTGCGTGCATTAGGGAAAAGTAGTTGCGCATAGCACAAGGCCAGTTTTGCGCACTGTTGGTTTCAACAAGTTGCTTCCGCAGAAGAAAGAATTGTTATCGGAGCTTTATTTAGCGAGTTGTGGTAGTGGAGATTTTACATTGTGGTAACGAGACTTAGCTAGGAGGTTGGATACGTTACAAAGTGGTCTTGGAGTCCAAATTTTGAAGTTGGGGACGTTACAATTCTGATCTTTCTACTTGCTTTTGCTATTTGGTCTTTAATGTTTATGTACTCATTGCTTTCTACCTTAGGTATTAGTGTACTTTATAATACTTCATTTTTTAGTGGCCCCGAGTGGGAATTAACTAGGATTTATCCCTTTCAATTATAGCTTATGGTGGATAATATAAAAGCTTTTTCATAAAAATGTACATTTTATATATCTCAATAGAAACATAAGTTTAAACTAGGTGTTGGACTCAGCCAAAAACACCATGAGATGAGTGAGTTTGTAAACTTTATAATAAAAATGATGTTGATGATGAACAACATTTCCTTTAAATTTGTTTCAACCTTTATATCATAATTTAATTATTCTTCAATAAATACCACCCCCATATCCCAAACATATGGAAACTACCCTAATTTTAATATAATCTCAATTTTTATAGTTTTTACCTTCTTAGTTTTGCATTGGTGTACATGCAATTGAAATTAAATGTAAAGTTTCTTATTTTTCAAGATTAAATTATATTGATTCTCCCAATGGGGTGTTGGGGAGGGAGACATCACTCCCATCATTACCGTGGGTGGTGACATTAACAACAGATTACCCTTTGAAGTAGGCATGTATGAAATTCATACATGGGGAGAAGGGAGATGGGAAAAAAGAGTGCTTTATAGTGAACCTTAGTAGATAAAGATAGAAGATAAACCATGGAGAATAACAAAATACATCCACACAAGAATGTAGAAAAAACTCTTAAGGTAGAGTAACAACGTCAATTACTCCTCATTTAAGGAATCACTCCACAAGCCATGCTTGTTACAATATAATCCTCAACATATCCAATACAATGATACTCATGTGTATATATATTTTCCCATGAGCATTCCTTGGGGTCCATAACAACTACCCCTCATTAATATATCACTCCCTCTAACTACTTAGTGGGCCTATTTATTAACCACAAACAATAAAGTGGTCATATTTATTACCCACCAACTACACGATGGGCCTTATTCCACCTAATGTGTTTGCAGTACTAGAATGACTTATTTGTGTGCCACCTGGGGCCCTTGTTGATGACTAAGAGAAATATCATGTAATATGATTTTATTTTTTGTGTACCAGCTTCATAAACTTCTTTCACACATCAATATTAAATGTACCAACTGAGTTCATCTAAGGATATCCAAGAATAATATCCACATCATCCATATCTATAGCACGTAAATTAGATTGCAAAACATATTTATCGATGGTAATCTTCAAATCTTTAAAAAGTTGAACCTTTTCACCCTCAACATGTTTGTTTTGGATATGTTTTGCAGGGACCTGCAATTTTAGCTGAATGAACATGGATGAAATTATGCATGATGTTAGGGTTTATAGAAATAATGACCTTTTACTATTGAACACATCCATGAACCTACAATAGGAAATTTGCACATGAAAATAAACCCTTGGTGGTCACTTTATCCTTCTTCGCAGCCTAAGACCACCTATCTAAAAATGTTTTTGCATATTCTTCATCTGAAAGTTTGAATATGTCTAGTTTTGTCAAAGCATTGGATGTTTTGACTTATTATGTTCTATGTATTCTTCAATACTAGAACCATTGGATTTTCCTGTAAAATATGCCTTGCTTGGAAGAAAACCTACAACATAAACCAGGGTTTTGAAGAGATAACTTACTTTTCAATGGAGGTCCTCTGTGTGGTTAGGGTTTTTTAGGTGATGAATTTAAATGATTGTCACTACCTCGATACAACTCCAAAGTATATCATACAATATGTCAAATTGGAGTTGTAGAAGAGCTCTTTCACTTGGTTTTGGTTTGGTTTCAACCTATGCAACACATCCAAAGTTATCAACTTTACAATATCCAAAATAAAGTTTTAAGGTCGTAACTTATAAATAAATAAAAATAAAAAACTTGATATGGATGATTTTCAATCAATGATATCTTCACTTCCAGGACCCTGATTCGAACATTTTGGTTTTTTTAATGGGGTGTTTTTTTTTAGAGAAACTCATATCTACAATTGATCTCTTCATATTCTCCAAAAAAAGCTACAATAATGGGTCTCAGTTTCGTGGCCCCCTTCCCTTGAAAACTCCACAAAAAGAAAAAATTCTTCCACTGTCCTACCCAAGAAAAAGCTATGATACCACTTACATTGAACCTTAATATAAAATATAAATGATAAACCCTTAACTTGAGAATAAAAAAATACATATACAAGAATAAACACAATAATCCAAAGAAAACTATTAAGGTAGGGTAACAACATGAATTACTCATTTCGTAAGGAATCACTCTACAAGCCATGTTTGCTACAATACAATCCTCAACCTATCCAACACAATGATACTCATTTGTATATGTACTTTCTCATGAGTATTTCTTGCGGTCTCTTCCAACTACCCCTCATTATTATTTTATTCCATGTAATTACCTAATGGGTCTATTTATTACCCACCAACTACCAAGTGGGTTTTATTCCATGATTATGGACACATTACATTAACTATTCCCCTTGGGTACCTCCATAGGCACCTGATATTATCCTCACTTGGTACATTACATGTTATGCACTATCCAAGATTAGTGTCTGAACGAGGTCTCAATCAGAGATGATGTGGGGAATACAACTTAGTATTAGAGCTCGCCATGACATGTGTTATGTATCTTAAATCTAAAAATGCCATGTGTTATGTATCTTAAATCTAAAAATGCCATCACACACAAGATATCCAAGAATAAGATAAAACTCTCTTTTACTTGATTATATCAAAATATGCTTAAGGCATAACACCACCTTACAATGATCATTTTATAGAAGGAATCCACTCATGTTCACTTGCCTATTAAGGGCAGGCGACCTCTCAATAAGCTAAGCTCCAATACAAAATACTCTAACACATGTTCCATGAGTAGGACACCATCCTTACTTATAACCATCCACGAAATTATAATCATAACCCCCTCCTAACTATCTAGTGGATCTTATTTAATGAGGCCACGTTACATTTATTCCATACTAACTAACTAGTGGGCCTTGCTTAACAATAACAAACATACTGGATCTAGTCCACTTTACATTAAATGGCCACCATAACTATACTATTATTACTCTAGTGGGCTCTTCGCCCCCGCCCCCCCATTACACCCCTATCAAGGATCCCAACACCTGGGTTACATGTGCAAGTGTCGAATGCCATGCTAAAGTAGTCAATGTCCCCATGTGTAGGTATTAACTGCAATGTTGAAGGAACTTAACCATGACTCTAGGTCCCATGTTGAGTTTCTCATGTTGATGTCCAACTAATGACTCTTAAGTTCAACAAATGGCCTAGTATTGCACTACAAATACCCACCACAATCATGTGGATCCAAATAGATAGAATCCATAATGTCCAAAAGATTGTCCACCCAGTTGTAAAAGGTCGGTTCTCGATCTAGAAATAACACTACCACTAGAGAATAAGCAAGTTCATCATTGGTCATAACTGGTTCATGATAGGCCTCATTGATGTGCTTTACATAAGGTGGAGTAAAGTCATCAAATAGAAGGTGAGAGTAGCTTCCCATCAGTAACAACATTCCATGTAATAGTCATAACAAACATCTTCTGAATCATACTAGGCATTGATGTCTCTAGTATAGTCTCCACTAATGATAGGATACGTACAAGAGAGGATAATTTTTTGAGTAATTACAATAGCATCCATAACTTGAGCCCGAGTTTCCTCCCATGGCATGTTTCTCGAGATTTCCCTGGTTGGGTTCTACAAGGGTTGGGGTGGTGGCTAATTTGTAAGGGTTGTAGCATGTTGAAGATTGATCGGATGCATATCACATAATATATCAAATTGAAGCCCCGAAAATCCCCTAGCCAATGGCATTATTGTAGTTTCAATATGGCAATTTGCCAAAATATATATACTTTGCAATCTTCATGGCCATCACAAAAAAATACCTTATAATAACATGTTTTAAAAAAGTAATATCTTAACTTCTTAGACTCTAATTAGAATGATTGTTTTTTTGAAACTGAGTGTTTTTTTAGATGAACTCATGTATATAATTGGTTTCTTCAAATTCTACTAAAAAAACTATAGGAATTTATCTAAGTGTCACAACCCCCTTTTCCCTTTGAAAACCTGCAAAATAGAAATAACATATATTTTATTCCTTTTGTGGCCCAAGAAAGAGTTGTGCTACCACTTGTTATGTACCTCAAATTTGAAAATGCTATATTACATAAGATATTCAAGAATAAAATAGAAAATCCATTTTACTTGAGTATATCAAAATACCCTCAAGGTAGGGAAAAACCTTACAATGATCATTTTATGGAAGAAATATTATCCTATTCAAATGCCTTTTAAGGTAGGGCGACCTCTCAATGAGCCAAGCACCAATACTAAATATTCCAACACATGCCCCATGTGAAATCCTAATCATAACCCCTGCATAAATATCTATTAAACCTTCTTTAATGAGGCTACATGACATTTATTCCATGCTAACCAACTAGTAGGCCTTATTTAATAATAACAAACATAGTGGACCTAGTGCACTTTACATCAAATGACCACCATAACTACGTTATTATTACTCTAGTTGGCCTTTTTCCCCCAATCCTCCCCCCAACCTTTAATACCCCTAGGGACGATCCCAACACTCCATCCTTGGAAAACATTACCCTCATCATATTGAAGAAATGTCACTCCAACATTAATTTCCAATTCAATATCATATAAGTGATAGAAAACTTACCATGGGAAGTTCACCCTAATTTATAGTTGGTCCTGACTAAACATGCACTTTGTGTGGCTTATGCATGTCACGTGGTGAGCATGACCATGGTATTCCCTTGATTTGAGGTAGTCAACTACCTAATGTGGATCCATATAGGCACCATTTTGAGTAGAAGAATGAATTTGAAAAGATTACTTAAGAACTAATGGAGGTCGAAGTCATTTGACCAAGTACGAGCCCTTACTCCTCGCCTATGGTTATGGTATAAAGGAAATAATGCAATTGGTGTATGTGTCCCGATTTTCGTGCTCTTGATAATCTCACCATCAAAGACAAATCTCCTATTCCTGTTATTGATGATCTCTTAAATTAGCTTCATGGTTCCAAGTTCTTCATTAAATTGAATCTTTGTTTAAGATAACACCAGATACATACGAAGGAAACAAACATCCCTAAGGAAACATTCCACACACATTAATGCCATTACAAGTTTTAGTGATGCCCTTTGGGGTTTGCAATGCTCCATCAACCTTTGAGAGCCCCGTGAACAAGATGTAAAGTCATCAAATAGAAGGTGAGAATAGCTTCCAAAAAGCAACAACAATCCATGTAATAGTCATAACAAGCATCTTCCAAATCATACTAGGCATTTATGTCTCTAGTATAGTCTCCACTGATGATAGAATACGTATGGGAGAGGATAATTTTTTGAGTAATTACAATATCATCCATAACTTGAGCCTGAGTTTCCTCCGATGGCATGTTTATCGAGATTGCCCTGGTTGGGTTCTGCAAGGGTTGGGGTGGTGGCTAATTTGTAAGGGTTGTAGCATGTTGAAGATTGATCGGATGCATATCACATAATATATCAAATTGAAGCCCCAAAAATTCCATAGCCAATGGCATTATTGTAGTTGCAATATGGACAATTTTCCAAAATATATATATACTTTGCAATCTTCATGGCCATCGCAAAAAATACCTTAGAATAACATGTTTTAAATAAGCAATATCTCAACTTCTTAGACTTCGATCAGAACGATTGTTTTTTTGAAACTGGGTGTTTTTTTAGATGAACTCATGTATATAATTGGATTCTTCAAATTATACTAAAAAATATATAGGAATTTATCTAAGTGTCATAACCCCCTTTTCCCTTTGAAAACCTGCAAAATAGAAATAAAATATAATTTCTTCCTTTTGTGGCCCAAGAAAGAGTTGTGATACCACTTGTTATGTACCTCAAATTTGAAAATGCTATCTTACATAAGATATTCAAGAATAAGATAGAAAAATCCCTTTTACTTGAGTATATCAAAATACCTTGAAGGTAGGGAAAAACCTTACAAAGATCATTTTATGGAAGAAATATCCTCCCATTCAAATGCCTCTTAAGGTAGGCCGACCTCTCAATGAGCCAAGCTCCGATACAAAATATTCCAACACATGCGCCATGAGGAAGATTCCATCCTTGTTTATAACTATATATGAAATACTAATCATAACCCCTGCCTAACTATCTATTGAACCTTCTTTAATGAGGCCACATGACATTTATTCCATGCTAACCAACTAGTGGGCCTTATTTAATTATAACAAACATATTGGACCTAGTCCACTTTACATCAAATGGTCACCATAACTACGTTATTATTACTCTAGTTGGCCTTTCCCCCCCAACCCTCCCCCCACCTTTAATACCCCTAGGGAGGATCCCAACACTCCATCTTTGGAAAACATTACTCTCATCATATTGATGAAAGGTCACTCCAACATTAATTCCTAATTAAATATCATACAAGTGATAGAAAACTCACCATGGGAAGTTCACCCTGATTTATAGTTGGTCTTGACTAAACATACACAGGTATTTAAAACTTTGTGTGGCTTATGCATGTCACATGGTGAGCATGACCATGGTATTCCCTTGATTTGAGGTAGTCAAATACCTAATGTGCACCCATATAGGCACCATTTTGAGTGGAAGAATGAAATTGAAAAGATTACTCAAGAACTATTGGAGGTCCAAGTCATTTGACCAAGTACGAGCCCTTACTCCTCGCCTATGGTTATGGTATTTAGGAAATAACGCAATTGGCGTATGTGTCTCGATTTTCTTGCGCTTGATAATCTCACCATCAAATACAAATTTCCTATTCCCGTTATTAATGATCTCTCAAATTAGCTTCATGGTGCTAAGTTCTTCACTAAATTGAATCTTTGTTCGAGATAACACCAAATACAAATGAAGGAAACAAACATCCCTAAGGAAACATTCCACAAACATTAAAGCCATTAAGAGTTTTAGTGATGCTCTTTGG
The DNA here is from genome assembly GCA_009831015.1 of Picea engelmannii. Classification (NCBI taxonomy): domain Eukaryota; kingdom Viridiplantae; phylum Streptophyta; class Pinopsida; order Pinales; family Pinaceae; genus Picea; species Picea engelmannii. The sequence goes on along the minus strand of ML801966.1, from coordinate 101,198 downwards.
GCTTTGCAATGCTCCATCCACCTTTGAGAGCCCCATGAACAAGATGTAAAGTCATCAAATAGAAGGTGAGAGTAGCTTCCCATAAGTAACAACAATCCATGTAATAGTCATAACAAGCATCTTCCAAATAATACAAGGCATTTATGTCTCTAGTATAGTCTCCATTGATGATAGGATATGTACGGGAGAGGATAATTTTTTGAGTAATTACAATAGCATCCATAACTTGAGCCTGAGTTTCCTCCCATGGCATGTTTCTTGAGATTGCCCTAGTTGGGTTCTGTAAGGGTTGGGGTGGTGGCTAATTTGTAAGGGTTGTAACATGTTGAAGATTGATCAGATACATATCACATAATATATCAAATTGAAGCCCCAAAAATCCCCTAGCCAATGGCATTATTGTAGTTTCAATATGGCAATTTGCCAAAATATATATACTTTGCAATCTTCATGGCCATCACAAAAAATACCTTGGAATAACATGTTTTAAATAAGCAATATCTTAACTTCTTAGCCTCTTATTAGAACAATTGTTTTTTTTTTTAAACTGGGTGTTTGTTAGATGAACTCGTGTATATAATTGGTTTCTTCAAATTCTACTAAAAAAACTATAGGAATTTATCTAAGTGTCACAACCCCCTTTTCCCTTTGAAAACCAACAAAATAGAAATAAAATATAATTTCTTCCTTTTGTGGCCCAAGAAAGAGTTGTGATACCACTTGTTATGTACCTCAAATTTGAAAATGCTATCTTACACAAGATATTCAAAAATAAGATAGAAAGTCCCTTTTAATTGAGTATATCAAAATACCCTTAAGGTAGGGAAAACCTTACAATGATCATTTTATGGAAGAAATATTCTCTTATTCAAATGCCTCTTAAGGTAGGGCGACCTCTCAATGAGCCAAGCTCCAATACAAAATATTCCAACACATGCCCCATGAGGAAGATTGCATCCTTATTTATAACTATATATGAAATCCTAATCATAACCCCTCCCTAACTATCTATTGAACTTTCTTTAATGAGGCCACATGACATTTATTCCATGCTAACCAACTAGTGGGCCTTATTTAATTATAACAAACATAGTGGACCTAGACCACTTTACATCAAATGGCCACCATAACCACGTTATTATTACTCTAGTTGGCCTTTTGCCCCCAACCCTTCCCCCCCCACCTTTAATACCCCTAGGGAGGATCCCAACACTCCATCTTTGGAAAACATCACCCTCATCATATTGAAGAAAGGTGACTCCAACATTAATTCCTAATTCAATATCATACAAGTGATAGAAAAATCACCATGGGAAGTTCACCCTGATTTATAGTTGGTCCTGACTAAACATACACAAGTATTTAAAACTTTGTGTGGCTTATGCATGTCACGTGGTGAACATGACCATGGTATTCCCTTGATTTGAGGTAGTCAACTACCTAATGTGCACCCATGTAGACACCATTTTAAGTAGAAGAATGAAATTGAAAAGATTACTCAAGAACTATTAGATGTCGAAGTCATTTGACCAAGTACGAGCCCTTACTCCTCGCCTATGGTTATGGTATTAAGGAAATAATGCAATTGGTGTATGTGTCTCGATTTTTGTGCTCTTGATAATCTCACCATCAAAGACAAATTTCTTATTCATGTTATTATTGATCTCTCGGATTAGCTTCATGGTGCCAAGTTCTTCACTAAATTGAATCTTTGTTCGAGATAACACCAAATACAGATGAAGGAAACAAACATCCCTAAGGAAACATTCCACACACATTATAACCATTATGAGTTTTAGTGATGCCATTTGGGCTTTGCAATGCTCCATCCACCTTTGAGAGCCTCGTGAACAAGATTTTTTGGCCCTTCCTACGTAATTTTGTGCTTATATTATTTGATTATATCCCGATCTATAGCAAAACATGGGTCCCATGCAGTGATCAAATTTGAACCCGTCCCAACCCTTCCAAAGGCTTCCAGCTCGTCAGAAAAGGGTGTGTAGAAATTTACCCTACAAAAAAAATTAAAAATTGAATTTTGCACATCCATTGGGAAGTGCAAAATTGATTAAAATCTTTCAAAAAAAGAGCAGTTGTTTAGATAGCCCGTCAAAATTATTTATAAAATAAACCAGGAAATCTGATCCAAATTTGAGGATTAAAATTGAGATTTGAAGCCATATTAAAAGAAAGATAAATTTTACCTTGATATTAATATTATTTCCTAATATAATAACAAGTTCCTCAAAAATTTATAAATAATGTAATCTATAACCTAATATATATTAGTATTAGGGTAATAATAATATATAATGTAATATAAATATATACTAATAATATATATTTAACAATGTAATTTATAAATTAACGTTAGGATTATATATTCATTATATGATCTAGAATATAAGTGAACACAATTTTTGGAGAGATTTTTGCTAAAGACATTTATATTATATTATTAATTATTAATAATATATATTATAAATACTATATAATTAATAATAATAATATATATTATAAGTATTATATAATTAATAATATACTATATATTATAATTAATGACAATATATATTGATGATGATGATGATTAACGTCCACTAAGATCGAATTGGTCTACCAGACCTTAAAAGGGTAAGTGATTACTTGTGTTTCTTTAGAACTTTGTTTCTGTGTTCGAAAAGCATTAAGAGAAGCTTTCCAAGATCGCCATACTTTTGTTGAGTTAAGGGGTTAGGAAGGTTGGTAGTGTGACAAATATTTTGAAAATGAGATCTAATATGGGTATAGGCTAGACAATCTAAGAGAAAGTGCTTTTCATCTTCAACCTTCTTAGTGTCACAAAGGTGACACACTCTTTCATCCCATGGCGTTTTAGGAATTGACCAATGCCCAGTTTCACTATGGAGCTTGTGAGAATTTGTTCTTATCTTAGCAATGCTTATTTTTTTCTTTACACTTAGCAAAACAAATATATAATTTTGATCTTCTAGATTATGGTTGATTACATCCTTATAATACCTTAATTTTCTTTTGTCCTCTAACTCTTTTATCACACCACATTTTCTCCTTAAATTTTGAATTGACATTTTTTTTAATAGTATATTTATTCTGCAAAATGGTGTCCTCCATGATTCCCCAATAGTTTAGCCAAGACCGGGCATCTTTATGTCATCCTCCCTTGAGTCGATGGCGGTTATGACTCAATTTTGAAGCAATTTTAGGAAGCCTCTTATCTTCCATGTTGTTTAACTTGTTCTTATACCTTAGGTATCTATTCATAGCCATGTTGTCAATGGGGGAGAGTGTAATGTCCCCAAGGCCGAGCCCTGTTGTAAATCATGTCTATGAAATGTAAAGCTTGCATTATGAATTGTAATTATGTTTTATAGGTTGGTGAGCCAAGTTTATATAAGCTGGTGGGCTTATGTGTTATTAGGCCGGAGAGCCTAAGTGTTAAGGCCGGGAGCCTGCTTTTGTATATGTAATCATGCAAAACATTAATAAAAATATAAACACCACTGCGTGCAGACTGACCACGCTGAATGAGTGATGGGGGACTGAGCTTCCACAGAGTGGGTAAGGGATTGGGGGCTGGAAGGTTGGAAAGAGGGGCTAAGCCTAGGGGCTTAAGTCCTTGGGAATAATATTTTAATATTATTCCAAAAGACATGTGAAATCTATGTTTTTTCCTAAGTTCCTGGGGAGGAACGCATGCAGCTTCATGGGTCACATGTGTCGACCCAGGCGCATGCGATTTAACCCAGGGAATGAGCCGTGTTGGGGGTGTTGACACTCGAAACTGAAATGGGTTGCATGCAAATCAATCCCGAGGCAACCTCGAACCACTTTGGATTGGAAGCTGCCCCTCCCAACCTGAGAGGGATCTCTCGAACAATGTCACAAAATAATCTTCAGTAAGCGTAAAAAGGTGGGCAGATTTAGGGGTAAATGATAGTTTGGGATTTTTAGAGTTTGGGGGTTAAACCAGGGAAATGGTCCATTGGGCATGGAGTCAAATGAAAACCGAGGAAAGGAGATAATAGCAACGATCATTTAACTTGCGGAAAGTGAGGCAAAGTAAGTCTATCTTTCAGCGATTTGATAATCATGATGCGGTAGCAGAAAAAGGAAAGGAAAGGCCGATGTAGCAGAGAATATATGCAGAATTCTGGAAGTGTTGATTGGTCTTACACCCGCTGAGAGCTGGTGCAGAGGAAAGACAGTAAACAATTACAGAAGACCGAAATTCATTCGCTATAGTAGTGGTCGTACTAAAGTATAACGAAGCACATCAGTTAGGAAGATAAAATGAAACGAAGATACAGGAAAACAACTTGTACACAGTCGTGACAGAATAAGGAAGAAATAACATTATGATAATGACAACACATCAACTGTGAGTAAGGAGCATATCAAATGAATTCCAAACATATTTAACACAACTGAAATAGGGAAAAACATGCTGAAAGAATCGACTGTGATGAATCTCACAGTCTCAAGCAAATACATCATATATATTACTCCATTATTGGCTTACAAAATAACTAGGCTTGCAAGAAGAGCCCCTCTTCGAAAGAGGTTTTCCCCAACTCGCCCCCCTGCGCCCTCTTTTCTCCGTTACATACATCAGTCTTTTAAAAAGAAAAATAAAACGCTTTGTGTTCTGGGAATCTGAAACGTTTTGCCTTCTCCGGACTGTGTGACTGTCAGATGCGCTGCTGTTACTAATCTTTTAACTGTTTGTTAATTGCTTTGACACCTCGTCATTCCTTCCTTGACACTTGGAAGCTGCGGTTTTGCTTTTATGATTCTTTGAGATTCAACCTGACTATAGCTTTTGCAAACATTTAAATAGCCATCAATATGCACCGAATGAAATACTCCAAATGCAAATATGTCTTCAACAATTCGCAACAGCCTTGTCCTCCAGATATATGCAACATCATTCTTAGAGCGTTCTTTAGAATTGAATTCTCCTGTCAGAACTTCTAGCAGTGACAGTAATGGTTCAAGCAGTTTTTCCACAATGACAGGAAAAACATTCTTTGGATTAGGATGTGACCCCAGATACCTTGTAAATGATTCCAACACTAAGCATACAATCTTTGGCAGAACAAATTGGCCATCCTCGGGCAGCTCTTTGGAGAACACTCTTTGACCTAGACTGGCTGCTGCCAAAGCTGAGGAAGCCCACAAATCCAGAGTAGGCCGGAAGTATCTTCTATGTAAGGAAAACAATACCTCTACAACTTTTGTAAATTCTTTCATAAGAACTCTTGAAAAAAACATTTCTGATTTGGGTTTGACATGTTCAAATGATATGCATGGGAACTCGTCGTGAATATCTCTATCATTATTGTTGCTATGAGCACACAATTTATCGGGCGCATCCAATTTGGTGAAAGAAAATTGCTCTCTCCAAGTATTCAGACTGCAAACACCACTTAAATATTACCTAGCATCGAGCAAGCAAACAACCATCATTTTGTGGTGCAGTGTTCTGCTTGGTTGATGAGTTTAGAATTGATTTTATCCAATCACAGAGTAGCAAAACCAGTTGTGGCCTGTCCATCCAGCTTTTCTCACAAGGTCGTACTGCCATCTAGCGTTCCAGCCAGTTCCAACGCCAATTGCTTTTATCAACTGCAAATCCCTCAGGTAATTCATGTATCTGTCTCGAGCTTGCTTGCCATTGATGAGTTAGAGCATATGCCATGGCCCTCTCCCGTTTGATTGCAGCCTCTTGCCTCTTCTGTAACTTAGTATGGATTTGTTCCATTGATCCTATGCTGTCACACCACCCTTCCTCAACTATATGGATTTGAGCCTCAAGCTTAAGTTGTTGCTCAACTTTCTGTTGCCTAATTTGATCCTCCATTGCCATACGCACCCTTTGGACTCAGACCCGAGCCTGAATTCTCACCAAAGCTTGCATGCATCACAAGGTGATAACTGTTTTCTTCCTCACTGCATGGCCCCTGACAAGAGCCTGAAGTCTTACTAATCCTTTCAAAGCACGAAGGGCTCTCCTTGCCTTGAATGAGTACATGTTCAGTAATCCCAGGCTCCATTACAGTACCAAAACACATATCAGGATTTCATTTGAACCATAAGCCAAAGAATACTGTCAAGTTGAGAAGCTACTCTCATCTCACCCCAGTTCATTTCAAAGGGTATTAATGGCCACTCATGTGCCACATTGGAATGCTTATCCTCGAAGCCATCTGACAATCTATAGGCAGATCAACTTTAGCTTAACATTCACATTTTTTTCCATATTTGACAACACATAGGCTATTTAATTTGCAAATAGACTAGAAATCATAAAGTTTGTTGTGCATAGGCTCATCAAAGGTCGCGGAAGCTTAACAACATTTCTTCTGAACCACCGAGTTGCAAGTGTGAATGTTGTTGTCATCATTATGAAAGGTGAACCAATGGATTTGGGATTTCTGAGATTCTGGCAAGAGCTGTGTACATTCAGAAGTAGGATGGCTGCGATTATCAGCCCTGGTAGAGCAGACAAGCAATAAAGACATGAGAGAAGCACCATCTCCCAGTGTATGATGCAGGTTGATAATAAGTGTCGTTGATGCCGTGCTAGTCTTGTAGTTGAGAAAATGAAACTCCCAGAGAGGACGAGAAGGAGGAAGCCGCCTGATATGCAACTCAGAAATATAGTCATTCACATACTCATTGTACTCTTCAAGTCCGGGAGGAAAATTGAGAACAAAAACATGATCGTTCACATCCACTTTCGTTTTCTTCCTGTTGTGAGTCCACCTCGTGGATTCTCTTGCATGCGCCTTGTCTTGTGAGTGTTTCGTTAGCAATAATTTACGTGGTCTGTCTTTTTCATCTCTCTAGCACCTGGGGAGATTTGGAGGAGGTGGCTCCAATGTTTCCACGTAATCGCGACCGTTTTTTTTTTACTAAAAATGCCATAATGTAATGAGGTCAGAGCGGTGACACTGCATTCTTTGAAGGGAAAACGCTTCTGATGACTCTGAGTAGCTATCGGATTCTGTTCTGGAGAAAGGATTGGTAGTACTTGACTCCTGTCTTTACATTGAACGTTCACCTGAGATAGAATCTGCACCTCGTTCAGAACCTGTTCGCCGACGCCTCCTGAATGGTCTTTCCCCATCATCACACGAATGGTAACGCTCCAATCATCACACGAATGGTAATGCCCCAATATCTCCTGAAGCCACTTGCCATAATCTTCTTCCATTTCTGGAACGATGAGTTAAACCTAGCACGCTTCGGGCTCACTGTCCATAACAGTAGGTATCCTGTGTGCAACAATAATTACAGTGCAATCTGCAACAATACCTTTAAGAGTAGTCTCAAAATTGAGAAGAACCATCATCAGATTAAAGTTGCAACATTAGGCTTCAGACTAGTCGCTAAATTCTCAAAGCTTCGTGCTAGATGCACTTCATCAGGACTATGTTGGAAAGAGTCATTACCAATTCGTGCCGTTTTCTCCAAAATAGCGACTGTAGGATCTCTTCCAAACATGATTGTATGCAATATCAACCCTGGTTCTATCGTCTTCAGGCTATTCACAAACTGAAGAGGATCTCTCCCATCATTGTTTCCACCATCACTCAAAAAAATAACTGTTGGCTTCTTCTTGACCACATTAGGATGATTGGATCCCCGATAAATTACCTCCTCTGCTAGTTTCAGACCAGAAGAATAATTGGCTCCACCTGCTGCAACATATTGAAGAAGCCTGTCCACTATATCTTCCTTCATCTCTTGCATTTCTAGAGAAAGATTTGTTGTATTGTCAAACAAAACCACAGATAAAGAATCATCACTAGTAGTTCTACGCCGAGTAGTAATGAATCGAACAATAGCCTCATACACACATCCCAGCCTACAATTGTGTCTAGATGTAAATTTGGCCATTGTTGGTTTTATATTAGGACTGGACATTGAACCAGACTTGTCAACAACACACACCACATGATGCGATATGTTCTTGGAATGGTCACAGACAAAAACATGACCATCTCCATTTATGTAACCTGTAGAGGATGCAATCGAGGCAGTTCTTTTCACTGGAGCATGCCATAATTTCTCTGTGCAGTAAGACCTAGAAGAACCATCATCAATTTCGTTATGATCTTATGACCTGCAAAGATGATTACACAGAGCAAACTCTTTCTGATCTTCTTCATTACAAGGATCTTCAAACCGCATTTGCCTCCAATAAGTCTCATGAGTAACTTCATCTTTAGGCATATCCTCATCGGGACCATATTTTCTTGAATTGATTCAGCTAGTTTGGATGAAAACATGATAATCCCAAACCTCATAGGGACATGATTCTCAAACATATACATTATAGTATCTACAGCCTTTAGCCCAGTTACAGATGAAGGGTCAATGACATAAACAACATGGTAAAGATTTTTACGAATATAATGGAACTGGCCAGGGAAGACTGGCATAAGAATCTCATTCAGATTGCTTCGCCATCTTCTATACATAGAGTCTTCCTCTAGATTGTTCGGATAGTGAACATGGATAGAAAGGAAGTCTAAACGAAAAGAACCTTGTTCTGAAGGTGCAGGTGTATATAATAGTGCCTTTATATCAAGGAATCCCATTGGTGCTTGGGATAAAAAACACTAAGTAGAGCAATTTCCGAAATCTGTTACAACAGGGGGTTTGCTTCCCATTCTTTCTGCGGACGATTGCATCTGAGTGGGTTCATTCTCCATTCTACCGTTCGTTGTCTAAACTGTGTGACCTCTGCGTCTGAGCTCAGCATATCACACACAACTTTGAAGACCGAAACCATGAGACCTCTGTGATTGTCCGGTGTATTCCCGTAAATTCCGTCTGGTCTTTACGTTTGGCCTCCATCCTTGACCTCTGCATAATTTCCTGTCACGCATCCTGTAACCAGTAAACCGTGAGCCTATTTGTGTCTTCTGTAGAACCCGACACCTGGATAATCACCTGAGCGTGCTGTGTTTTAGCGTCTGGTCGTTGCCATTTGCGAGACTATGCCCATTTTCTATTGTGGTCGTCATCCTGGCGTCAACTGAGTGCTTGATGTTGTTGCGGTTTCCCTCACCCGGATGGAATTGAGTCGAAGGGTGTGCTGAAGAAGCGGGTTGTCAGGCCCGTGGTAGAAGAAGCAGGTTGTCAGGCCTGTGAGCAACTCCCTCCAGGTGAGAGAGTCTGCTGGGAAGTGATTTTCTCCCAGAGAGAGTCCAGCACCAGCTTCAGAGCTCTGAGAATTCCTGATCCGTCCCGTTGCTGAGGCCCAGAGAGGGAGATGAAGCACCGATGGACTATGCTTGTGAAGGTGTATACTTCGGGGCGGAACATGCATGTGGGGAGTGAGAGTCTATTAGCAGTGAGCGTAAGAAGGCAACCTAGGAAGAATCCTTCCGGTTATTCTGTGCAGTTTTCCCTGTAACCTCAACCTAGACTAGGATTCCTTGCCTTGGGTGGAGCTTAGTCCCAGCTCGGGGGTGACCTACTGCTAAGAGTGATGAGCAGCGTGGTCTAAGGCTGGGAGGTTCGTGGAAGGCCTGCACGTAGTTGGTGGAATTACCACGGTTTCAAAGATAAGTATCAGCTTATGTTGAACATTATGTTTTGCATGTCTGTGATGCTTATATGTATCATGTATTCTATTGTGCATATGAATTATTGTTAATGCCAGGGATTATTTATGTTAGCAGTAATCTTGTGCTTACTCTGAGTTAAATGTGTTTAATTTGATTTAAATGCATGTTATTAATTAAGT
>ML801966.1:64703-88383 GCA_009831015.1 Picea engelmannii | reverse complement strand
ATATATTATTGATATATATATATATATATTATTGTAATGTTATAAATATTAATATATACTAATAATTATATAATATATTATTATTATTAATTATAATATATAATAATTAGCATATATAACATATTATAATAATATTATTATATATATAATAACTACATAGTTATTATGAACAAAATTACGGGTATGATGATAATGGGGGGTCTACGGCTAGGGTTTCATTAGCCGCAAGCCCTCCCCTCCCCTTGTTCTCTCCTCCCTTTCATCGACAACCTCCTCTTCTTTTGTTGTGAGGATCGTCCTCAGCCCACCTCGGTGGTGTCCGCGTCGATCGATTGGAGCATCTGGCCACAAATCATATGCATTGGAGGGTCTGCTGCTCGCACAAACGTTTGAGGAGTTGTTCATTTCTTTATGTGATCGGCTTCTTATTGCATGAGGGGATTTGTATCCTTTTGGGCTTCCTGTGGCGCTGCCTCTTATGTCAATGACCAGATTCTTTGTCTTCCATGGGTGCGGACCTGGAGTCGTCGAGCTCTGTCAATCTTCTCACTGCCTCGATCGCGCCTTCTAGCTTGGTCTGTGGCAGTCAGATTCGGGTGTGGATCTGAATCGAGTTGCCTGGATGGGTTCTCCTGCTGAGTTTTTTGTGGTGGTTTTCTTCAGGCATGGAGCTGGTACTCTAGATCGGATTCTCCTTTTTTCTTGTTCTGTCTCCTCAGATCTACTTGGTGCTTCTTCTGTTGTCTGCGAGGCTTCATGATCCTCTTTCTCTTTAGCCTCTAATTTGCACAAAGATGTTTTCTTGAATTTTTCTTAGGGTTTGGCCCTCACCATGCCATCCCTGCTGGTTTGTTCAGGGCTTTATGGAAAGTTAGGGCCTTCTCGGTGTCTTGGTGTCCGAGATCCCTTACACCCCCTTCTGATCTTCGTTGCAAAGAGGTTGCTTGGGTATTTCTTCTTCTTTCTGGTAGGATTTACTTCAGATCTTTTGAGGTCCATCTCATGAGCGTGCAGTGCTGACTTTGACTGGGAGGGTCAACGCTTTGAGGTCCTCTTTGGGCGTGCGGGTTCTAGTTCTCCTTCACCGTGGATGCAGTCTCTCTTGTGGTCCCTTTGGATGTTGTTCTTGATGGGGTTTATTTGCCGCCTTGGCCTGGTCCATCCAGGTTCTCTTCATCCTACGTGTTCTGCCATATTTTAGGCTCTATTTTTCTTGAGGCCTATTGGCATCTATCTGCCTACATTTGGGATTATTTCCATCTCTTTATTTGGTACATCCTCTGTGGATTTTACTTTGGTCCATTTCCGACTTCTAACACTTCTCTCTGCTTACCCAAGTATTGGGCATGTTCTATCAACACCTACAAAATGTAATTTGGTTCTCTACGGATGAATAGAATTACGCTTTTTTTCCGAGGAAAAATAACTACATAGTTATTATATATTATAATAACTATAATATATAATAAGTTATTTATATACAAATTACATTATTTATTATTATTTAGAAACTAATACAATAATAATAATAAGTTACTCGAAACTTTATAAATAATATATTTTTTTGATAAAATTTTATAAATTTACAAATTTTATAAATATTATTAATAATATTATAAAATTACATAAATATATTTAATATATTATAATATAATACAATATTACAATATAATACAATATTATAATATAATACAATATTATAATATAATACAATATTATAATATAATATAATATTATAAGTTAATAATGACAACTTGGAAAGGATCAAGTGTACTTTGCAATCTCAATTCTCGCCAAACTGCACAATGTATACGCTCCTCGGTTCTTAATTCTATTTAAACTCTATTTCTCCAACATTTTCTGTAGAATTGAACTTGCTGGAGAAATTTTGGCAATGGGCATCAATATAGAAAACTCAAACTCGTGAGCGCCATCTGTGTTAAGGTAATGCTTCTAGATTTTCATTATACTTATTCTCAGTCATTTTTAACTCCTCACACTCCATGGACCCTCACTCTTTCATATATTTTACTTGCTATACTGTGAGTCTTCATGACTCTCGTGTTATTAATTCCACTACTTATTTATCACAACCCTATGGAAGACCATTCCATTACTTATTTATCACAACCCCGTGGAAGACCAAGGTTGACATCTTTCAGTGTTTCAAGCACAAGCTGATTGTTTCAGTTTCTCTGGTTAAGGTCAGGAATATTTTACTTGTTTATTATAATTTGTGAGTAAAGGAAAATTTTATCCTTCTGTTAATATCTCTGTGCAAATCATTGAAGACTCTTCTTCACTCCCCAGAGCTCCAATAGTTTAGGTTCCAATTTTTTTGGATGGGTTTACTTAATCTACACTTGTTAATTGAAGTACAATTATTTTTTTAACTTTTCATCCTTGAAGGGTTAGATGATTATATGCCCTTCCAAATGAAATTAAGACCAACCCTTCAAATTTGATCACCGGTCCCATCTATTGGTGGTAATTGCAATGTTAAATTAATCCAAGGAACCAGGGTCCCATTATTGGACATCGGGTTAAACACTTCCCGCGAGTTTCGCAACATGGTTTAACCCCCTCTCGTGGATCCTAACTATGACGATTGTGGCGAATACTAACGCCTGCGAGTTTTGGTCTAACAACAATCATAGTCCAACAAATGGTATCAGAGCAACAAGGTTCAATTTCAAAACTCACCCGACACGTGCTGGGGGGAAGATTGTTGGACATTGGCTTAAGCGCTTCCCACGAGTTTCACAACATGGGTCAACCCCCTCTCATGGTTCCTAACTTCGAAAATTGTGGCAGAGACTAAGACCTACAGGTTTTGGTCTAACAACGATCGTAGTCCAACACCCGTGTACAATGGTTGGTCACAATTGTGAAATAGTCCAAGAAGTTCATTCCTTAACCTAGGTCACATGTAAGAGTGTTGACCACCATGTTGAAGTAGCTAATGTCCCCTTTTCAAGTATTATTTGTAATGTTGAAGGAGTTCATCCATAAACCTGGGTCCCATGTCTAGTTACTCATGTTGATGCCCAACTAGTGACTCATGAGCTCAATGAATGGCCGAGTATTATGCACCAAATACTCACCACAATCATGTGGATCAAAATAATCAAATCCATAATTGTTAGAATATGAGTCCCTAGACAATCACAAAGTCCAAGACCACCTTCTTATGAGTTGTCATCCTTATCTACTAATGAGGTGTTGTCATTATCCACTAATGAGTTGTCAATGAGATCTAGATCTAGAAGTGGTAGAATCCATGTACTATAAATTAATACCATGAGATGAATACACGTGTTGAATATGGCTTAAATCTTTTTCCACCAAGTTCTGTTCTTGTCTTGTTCTTTCTCTATTTCTTAACGATCTCAACCCATGCACAACAATTAGGTCTCAGTCCTCGGAAAGAAAAGGCACAAGCCTATGATAAAATGTAGTTTTCTTTGATGTTCATTATTTATCCCCATGGATAAAGTATTGAAAGAATAATCCTTTATTTTGAAAATCGACCTTTTCATATGTAGAGGAAACGAGACAATGTGAGTGATCTATTGACAAATGTGGTCATTGAATATTGCTTTTCAATATTTTTTGCCCCCAAACATAGTTGAAGTCTTGTCAAAAAAATTGTGAAAGAGAAAGCATGTTGAAGTCAAATTGTATTTGGCCACATTATTGACAAAGCCTTGAGGATACTCATAATAAATTAAATTTTATGTTGCTTCTCATCCTAAGCCTATCCTAAAATGAGAATAAGGGGGTCTAAGGACATTTGCATGTGTTTACTATTGTGCATTATTTCTTAGATGCATATTCTAGTGTGTCACATATTTTATTTGGCAAACAATACACAACACACGAAGTAACAAGACATTAACAAACTATCTTGATCATTCAAAGCATGTAATAAGAGGACTAAAAGTTCTTTAATCCTCATTGAGCATTGTCAAAAGTTAAAATATGCTTCAATTGATCCATAACAAGATAGTTCAAGCATATTTTTGGTCATAAGTTTGTTGAGTAATTGAATTTGAAGCATAAGGTTGCATCATTGAACAAAGCCATTGAATTGGAAAAAGGGTGGAGTTGCAAACCCTTTCAAAGTTAATAACGTGTTTTCAAATCAAAAGTCAATTGTGTAAATTGTCAAAAAGAGGACCTACCTAAAATTGAAGTAGTTCAAAAGTCAAGTCATTATAAAATCACACTTTGGGGTGCATGATTGATAGTATCGACACCCTAAGGTAGCAATACAACAAGTAAACACTAATAGGAGAACACATTCTAGTGGAGATTTTTGCGGAGGTTTTTAGTGTTACAAAATTCAACAAAATTTTCAAAAAAATCTCCACTACAACCTCCTCTATTGGCTATGGATTTTTTAGTGGAGGTTTTAATGGATGTTCCATATAACTAAAAAACTTTGGGCGAGCAGAGGATGTTTTTTTTTTCGGTGCTTTTAGTTTCAAAATGCACTAGTGTGCCCTTACATAAAACACCTTGGTGCATACTTAAAACTAAAACGCATCGGTGCACCCTTACATAAAATGTCCCGGTACATACATAAAACTAAAAAACGCACCAGTGTGCCATTACATAAAATGCCCCAGTGCATACATAAAACAAAAAGGTATCGATGTGCCTTTACATAAAATGCCCCAACGCGTACATAAAACGAAAAAGGCATCGATGCACCATTACATGAAATGCCCCGGTGCATACATAAAAGGAAAAGACACCGGTGCGTTTATAGTTATTACGCCCCGAATTTCCATTTTTTTGCATGCAACACCGATGCACTTTTATTTTATGTCTATCCCTGTGCTTGTAGAATTTGTACGTGTTGGTTCCTGTATTACCATGTGCACCGAAAGGTATTGAAATCTCAAATATTCGAGGTGAGATGTCGGCGTCATTTTTTGTTTTGAAGTGCTAGTGCTTTTATTACATTTAAAGCACTAGTATGTTTATTTTATTCAAACCATCAATGTTGTTATTATATTTAGAGAATCAATGTGTATTTATCACATGCCCACCATAAAATTCTAAAATGATATATATTATCACACGTTATTTGCAGCGATGCTTCAGTATAATTAATATGCACGGGCTTCATTATGCTTAATATGCACCGATGCCTATAACCCCTTAAAAAGCACCAATTTCTATATTAGTTCACGCACCATTTTGTGAGTCCATAAGAATGCACCGATATGTATATACTTTAATTAATTGTATTTTTTACAAAATTTTGAGTTAGTCATCTAAAAATCAAATATTTTTTAGAATAATATAGGTTTTTATATTTCTTTTATTGCATTTTAATACAATGATTGCATTAATGCGTTATCCAACAAATTACATCTTTGTTGTTTGCAACAATGTAAATCATTCACATATTAATTAATCAACAACGCAACATTTTACAACATTTGACATTGCAATAAAATAAGAAACCCATTTTATTATATATGAATAAGAGACCCATGGTCATACAAAATGGAACAACGTAATCATCCACAATAATCAAAATGGAACCAATATGTAATTGTTACACTTATTGGTAACATGTCGTCATGCAATTGGGACATTATGTCCACTACATTAAGCAAAATCCCTGATTTTTATAGATATGTATTCCAAAACATACAACTTGCGGTAACATTCAATTATATTGATTGTCATTCATCACTTGAACCGATGCCATTGCTCGAGCTGTGTGCATCCCTCATTTATTGATCAATTGTAGGTGATATTGTACTTTGGTTATTTAAACATATTTTTTCTTGCTCGACTTGTTTTTGACGTTCCCTAGTTCATGTTCCATCTACAAACATACAAATAAAGTGTAATAAGTAAATCTACATTTATAATATACTAAAATATACTAAAAAGTGCACCATAGCAATGTGTGATTCATAAACCATACACATGCTTTTGAAGTTATGCCTCATGTCATGTGCCAAAAGATCTTCTATTCGCTCCTCTCCATACTTTGTTTCTTGCATGTTTAATACGTCATGACAATGCATGGTCGATATAATTAATATAAAGGTTCCTTATTGTTCCATTAATTATAAAACAAGAGAAGTTAAACAACATAACTACTTACAAATTGTTCAATTGAAGCTTGATACTTCAACATATACTCGCAACCCTCACTTAATCCAATGTTGATCAATTATTCAATTGGCTCTTCTTTGTATGTTAACACCTATTAGAAGACTTCCATGGACTAGTGTAAATTAGTTATTTAAATATAAAGATCACAACAAATATGAAAACTTAAGTAACGTCGAAAACGTAAGTACTCACAAACTTTGCGATCAACCCTTTTCTTCCTTGTCATCTTGTCTTATGTGTTGGTTGTATTTCACTTTTTTGTTTTTGTTTTTTGCAACAAAACAATTGAAAATTAGTATTTAATATGATAAATAAATCTGATGCACATAAAAGAATAAATGAATGATCACATACCTTTGATGCACATTGTTGTTGGGATGCATCCCCCTATGATGCAATTATGTTCATTTCTTTTACCATGTCCTTGTACACTTTTTTGGACATCCCTACCATATTGGCTTTCCCCTCGCTTGTCACTTGGAATTTTCATAATCTTCCTGAAAAATGAAAAAGCACAATAATTTTTTTTTAAATGGACTTGAAAGTAAATATAACAAAACAAATGAATTTGGTAATTATTGAAACATATTATAAAAAAACATGTTTGGTAATAATACCTTTTAAATGATTATTTTTTCTTATTGTAAGTTTTTCTTATTGCAAGTCTCATGGGTCTCATTGACCATGGCTCCGAAAACACTTCATGTAGTGTACGTATAACCTAATTTTTGGAGTCTCTGGATTGATTTTTGTATTGTTAGTGGAAAGTACATCTATACGTTCTTCTTTCCACTATATCCCTCAAATCTTTGTAAAACAATTTGTCCCTCTCATTAACTTCAAGCACCACTCTTGATGAATTGATTACCAACCCACCATCGTCATTTAAATCCTTAAGGATTTTTGTCCTCTTAGGACGAGATTCCATTCCCCACCATCGATCCATGCATAACATTAAAAAAAGTGAAATCAAGTGTTTAAAACTTGTTAGTGATTAATGTTAAGAAATTCATTTTTAGTAAAAAGTCAAATGAAAAACTTCATGTTGATTACCTTTCAATCCATCTGTTTCCTCTCTTGCAACATTTCCATAAAGATTTTATGATCTTTTTCACTCAAATTGTGAACAATCTTATCAAGTTTCTTCAAGTTTTTGCTTTGCATGACAGACATTAACCAATACACATCATTAATTTAAACTTTCACAAATATTTCAAATATATTAAATTTTTGATAAAACTTAAAGAACTTGCCTCCCTCTCTTCTGGAGATGAGCCACCACTGCGCTTGTTGCGATAAGATGTTTTCCTTGAACTTCTATAAGCCATCTTGTATAAAAAAAAATCAGGAATCATAAGAAATAGAAATTATGAAATTTTTATACAATCTAGTATTTCAATGTGTGTCATTAAACATAACACCCTGGGGCATCAAATATATACACGCACCCGGTGCATACTATTAGTCAATGTGCACCGCTAAATCGTACACATATGATACTAAAATCAATACTATTTATATTTTCAACCAGTCGGTGTTTTTAACGGATATATGCACCCTGGTGCGTTTTTTTGTAAAGTGAGCACCAGGTCGCTACCTCTGTATCAATATGATTTTCATGTATAGTCTTCATTGCGTACCATAGAAATTTGTTTTGATAAAATCATTGACAACTACAGGGTTGATAGGGTTTTGGATCCGATGTAACAAGTTGTACCATTGCAACAGATACCAAACACCCCATATACAACTAAATAAACCCTATAAAATTCTATTGCTTACAAAAATAAACCCTAAAAAAAACTATTGCTTAAAAAAAGAGGGGAACCAAAATAAAGAACAAGAAATCTAGGGATTCCAATACCGAAGGTAACTATGAAACCCTTTTATTTATTTTTAACATGTATTGAAAATAGTTTAAATCAAATATGGAAAGATTGAAATGATCAATATAATGAAATCACATACCTGAAATTTCGTCTATGCATATTTGTATGTGCCCTACAGATCTTTTCCAAATTTGGCTCTTCAAAAAAATCTACCCACTCCAAAGTCTTTCGTGGTAAATCTCTCTTCCATGAATCTTCCCTCCAAATTCTGCCAAAAAAATGAAATAATGAATAGTGTTTTAATTAATAAACAAATACATTTTGAAAAATGAAATTCCCGCTCTTTTTTCGCTGTGTTTTTTCACTGTATATATCATATCGGTGCATTACAAAGCATATCGATACGTTTTGTATGTAAAAACACTTAGTGGCAAAGAAACTTTTCTTCAGTTGAAAAGATCCATGAGAGCTAGGTCATCGATGTATGGGAAAAGGTAAAGTCCATTACATTGAGGTGGTTTCTAACGAGGAGGATGACGATGATGATGAAGGTATTGAACAAGACAGTGGTGAACCATCATAGGCTATAGAACATGCACCATTGCAAGATAGCCCCAAGTCAATGACCATTGTCACACTATCAAGAGTCCCTAAATATTACACCTTCAAGGTCAGAGGCATTTTGTAGGGGCAGAGGGTTACAACATTGGTTGATGGTGGAGTCACCCACAACTACATTGATGTTGCATTTGTCACCATGAGAAAAATCCCTACAGAGTATTTCGAGGGATTCAATGTGGTAGTAGAAGATGGGTACAACATGACATGTACTCAGATGGTCAGGGGACTGGAAGTAACATTGGGAAACTATAGGTTGATCGATGACTTTTATGTCATGGATTTAGCAGATAATTATGTGGTGCTAGGAGTTCAATGGATGTACTCATTGGGAGATATACACATGAATTATCGAGACATGAGGATGGAGTTCTAGGATAGGGGTGGACAATGAGTCGTCCTGAGAGGTGTGTCGACAGGTGCCCCAAGGATCGTGTCTAACCAATGCATGGAGGCCCTTTTTAGACACGGGGACATGGCTTGTGTAATAGAGTGCTTGATCACCATGGAGAAGTCATCACATGAATGACAACATTATCCTGCGGATATGTAGGCATTGCTTGGAAAGCATGAGAGAGTATTCGAACCACTAATAGCAGGTAGACCACCTGACAGAGGATTTGAGCATGCCATTGAACTATAAGAGGGGTTGAAACCCATGATCACCACCCCCTACAGGCATCCGAAGAGATTCAAGGATGAAATAGATAAGGCCATAAAGGATTTTCTAGAGATGGGACATATCAGGCCTATCTCTAGTCCTTTCGCTTCTTCAGTTGTACATGTGAAGAAGAAAGATGACACTATGAGGATGTGCATGGAATACAAAGAACTAAACAATAATACCATAAAAAACCGATACCCAATACCAAGGATTGATGAGTTGATTAATGAACTGTACGGGGAAATGTACTTCTCAAAGGTTGATATGTGATTTGGATACCACCAGATTCGGGTCAGAGAGGAGGATATCCATAAAACAACATTCATGTGTCATTATGGCCACTATGGGTTTCTATTCATTCCCTTTGGGTTGACTAATGCACTAGCTACCATTCAGTCGTGCATGAACCATATCTTCAACAAATAGTTGAGGAAATTCTTACTTGTGTTCTTTGATGATCTTCTAGTCTACAACAGGACGTGGGAGGAACAACTAAAGCATGTGGATGAGATTCTCACCATTATGGAGGAGCAATCACTTTTTTCCAAGGAGGCAAAATGGGAGTTTGGGTTGACATAGATCCTCTATATGGGGAACGTGATTGGTGTTGAGGGTGTAAAGGTGCATCAAGAAATGATCTAGACCATCTTAGACTAGCCCACCCCCAGGTCACTCACATATATGCGAGGATTCTTCTGGATATGAAGATATTATAGGTGTTGTTATAGGGGCTAGTAGACTCTGTCAACTAGACCCACTAGTCGATTAAGAGAGAGTTGATCGACTATTGTAGTAAAAAATGTAAGTCATTCGAAGTATCTGATAATTGACCAACCCAGGAAATTAAGTAGTTACAACTTTCTGGTAACTAGACATATAGGAATATAAATAGACAAGCACATAGAGACTCTGATAGCTCTTTGTGAGAGATTGTATACATTGTATTTCATTGTTATATCCTTTAATAAATATAAATCTTTGGGCTCTCACTACTTTTGTATGTCTTTGTCTATATCTATATGTGTGTATCTTCTATGTTGCTTATGTAAAGACTACTGGTAACTCTCCCTACTTTCCCCTAGATTACAACATTGGTTCCGTTGCCGGTAGTTCTAAACCTGGGTATGCAGAAGTATACATAGATGTTAACCCTACAAGACATACATGAATGGTGGGAGTGAAAGACTGAGAATTACATGAAAAATTACACCAGAAGAAACAATATTTCACTCATAGAAGCAAGAGTAAGATTCTTCTCAGAAACCCACGAAAGATTTTTAGAAGTCGTCCCTGAAGCACTATTTTAGTACATCAACAAGTCGGGTAATGCATAATTTGACAGTCGACGAGAAACTAGGCCTCAAGCTTATGAACGGAGGATGAACGAATTTGCATGACTGGTTCAAAAGAGTTGTTGAAGACTATATCTCAGAGAAAGCTGTCAAAGATTGAACATATCTTGATAGAATAAAAGAAAAATTTTACACTGACTTGCATGAGGGATTATTGTGTACTATTCTAACACAGCTTCATAAATTCCTCCTCGATAAGGGAGCTGGTGAAATCGTTCAATACCGACCTCGACTAGGCACATTGGTACCAAATAGTAACTATCAAGAGAGGGATGAAGAGTGGGAAGGATTTATCGACCCAAAGTGCAAAGACACAAGACAAGCTTGGGATTATTTTTTAAATAAATAAATATGGCTAGTAATACCGACTTCGAGTAAGTCAGGGTGATGATGGGGGGTCAGTTTAATTTGTGAGATGCCATAAGGAAAAGCATACCAGAAGTTTTTATTACCGAAGCATAAATGTTGTCAAGAGGAAAGAAAGCACACAAGCAATCCACTGACATCCAGAGATTAGAGCGGGATAAAAGGAAAAAGAAAATGGAAGAACTTCGTAACCTATGGAACAGTTAGAAGTCGAATAGAAAAATGATCAGGGAGGGTCAGCCTGACAAATCAGATGAGCAGTCTGAGTCTGAATTGAATTGAACAGAGTTGGAAATAACAATAGTCCCGACAACCCCCGAAAGAAGTCAAGATGTAGAGTTGATAGAGGATAGATTGAACGCCTATCAACCAAAATACGGACCTGAAAGCATGGATTACAAAGAATCAGGACCAACGATACAGACTTCTCCTGCGCTAGAAACCAACCTACGAATAAAAGAATTCCTCCAGCAAAGACTTCAGATCAATGACCAATTTGCAAGATTATGGTATAGAACCGACAATCATGACAACCTGTGAGATGCACTCATTGTGGAACCAAAAAGAAACGAAATTGACAACATGCTCATCCAAATTAAGGATCTCATTGAATTGACCACCCTGCCAAATCTATTATTAAGAGAAGGAATTAGTTATAGTCATGAACCGACACAACCATTGGATCGACGCTTAGTCGAGTATAAAGATAAAAGTTCTCAAACTGAAGAAATACTTTCTGTAGTCAAAAGGAAGCAATTATTCCTCAAGTACCACCCGGTAAAATATCAACCAACAGAAAAGACAACACAAGAAAACCCGACCGAGGATTCAACAACTCAGTAAAAAATTGTGGTAACTCAAACACCATAGAAAACGAGTACCTCTAAAAAGACAATAAAAATGGGATTTAACCACATTCCCCTATACGAGAGAGATGAGGACCCAAAAAGACATTGGTTCATGTGCGAAAAATTCTAGTATGCCATAAACATCACTGATGAAGAAAAACATATGGCACAATTCAAAGCCTCCCTCCGACACGTGCCCTGACATGGTTTATGAACTATACAAAAAACCAGAATCAGAAAAAGTTGGACACAAAATATAGCTTTCTATCGTTTTTCAAAGTCCAAGGTGTCACACACTTGGCTGCGCAAAAGTTAAAGGAAATAAAAAAACTACCAGGCAAGTCAGTACGGGAGTATGATAAAAGATTCAAAGATATCTTGAGCCAAATTGTGACAACAATTGACCAAAGCTTACTATTTCAGTGGTACGTCACTGGTTTATTGCAATGGATCTGCTCACCATTACACTTGTACACAAAAAACCGCTTGTGAAGATGCGTTACAAAAGGCACAGTGCATTGAGACGGATGATGACGGGCCGTCAACTGCTTCATCGACCGGGAAACTTGAAGAAAAAATAGAGCACTTACAACAAACGATAAAGAACCTATCCATAAGAAGAAATGAACTTTGGTGCACTTCATGCTGCAAAGAAGGACATATGAAGGAAACATGTAGCCTCACTGATCAACCACTAGCAACAATAGATGCACATAGAGTACAAGCTCAAAAATCTTGTAACATATGCAAGGGTTTGACTCATCATAATGTACAAGATTGTCCACATAATTTGAAAAACACTAAGTGGTGCCACATCTACGAAGCTTCTAATCACAAAACATCAGAATGCGATTTCAATGCACGAAATCAAGCCAGTTTACAAACAATATACCACATAGAAGCCACTGACCAAGCTAATAATTACGGCCGAAGAGATGACTACTACGGTCGAGGTCGAGATCGAGGAGGCAACGGTCGAGGTCGAGATCGAGGAGGCCACTGTCGAGGTCAAGGTCAAGGACAACCATACTGCTACAATTGCTAAAAAGATGACCACATCAGTCCAAATTGCCCACTAAAAGATAGAACCAATTTGAAATTCCACAATATATGTGGCGTCGTTGACCACTCATTAGAAGAGTGCCCAATAATACTCGACAAAATTATGACTAGAAAAAATGTAAATATTCTACATGCAGTATCAAAAGAAGTAGTATTGAATTCAAAGAATTTAAATATCATCACAAGATCTGGTGCAGGACGAGATCTTAATAGTACCACATTACACGACCAACAAAGATGGAAGGATAGTTTTTTTCCAAATCTTGATAAAGAAGAACAAATTATGAAAGAAGCTATCAAATTCTTTAAGTAAGACAATAGAAGACAGATTGAAGATATCATACAAGAATTCCTACAACTATTACAGGAAAAACAGTCAGTTGGTCGATTGTTAGAACTGCTAAATATATTAAAAGAATACAAAGAAGAACAAAGGCTAGCAAAGGATGTCAGACAACTCTTGTATAAGCATAAATATTATGATCCATGAGTCAACCTAGAAATCAATGAAGTATCGATCAAACAAGTAGTTGTCGATTTTTTTTTTTTATCTCAAGTCAATATCTTACCCCAAGAAACTTGGATAAGACTAGGTCGACCTGCTTTAGCACCAACACTGAACTATCTCAAACTTGCATATCAAAGATTGATATAACCCATTGGTATACTCAGAAACTTCGACACTCAAATAATGGGTATTTCGACTCAAGTCGACTTGAGGTTATCGACCTAGTCGAGTGGATGTTGGCATATGCAACACTTGTCGGTCAGCCGTGGGGTCAAAATATGAAAGCAAATGTCTCTTCGGAAAAATATAGAATCAAGTTAAAAGGCAATGGAAGAAACATAATCATTCCCTTGGATCGAAAAGAAAGAAAACCATGGATTGAATCATGGGGTGAAGACCAAGAGGCTCGATGTTTGTATCAAATAAACAATGAACAAAGGGATTATGTAGAACCAACTGCACAAGGATAACTTTTGAGAGAATCTCCCATGTCGGTCGATTACAATTCCTACTATGATCTATAATACTGCCAAATCGAGAATTATGAAGCACACATTACATATTGTTGGTTATTGAAATCATCCCAAAGCATCCGAGAACGTGCTACTCGATCCAGGCAATGCCAATAGTGTATGAAAAGAAAATTCGACAAACTCCCACTCTCATATCGACCGACAATAGAATAAGAAAACCCTTATGATATAATGAACGACATACACCTTCGAGACATGTCGAAGCAGTGTCAAAATCCGTTGGAGAGCAAGGAAGGACGTAGAGCCTTATGGAAACCTTCATAGGCCAAGCTGTAATATGGTGTGAAATACATTCCCCCAGGTTACAAACTTGGACGACTATGTTGACATACTTCATCGAAAGTTTCAGAGATCAAAAGCTCTCCAAAGCGGCTGATATCCCCATTTAAGGGATTGGGTATGATCCAGTAGAGCATATTCATCGATGCAAAAACGAGTGGTGAAGGATAGGTTACAGAGACGAAA
The DNA here is from genome assembly GCA_009831015.1 of Picea engelmannii. Taxonomy (NCBI): domain Eukaryota; kingdom Viridiplantae; phylum Streptophyta; class Pinopsida; order Pinales; family Pinaceae; genus Picea; species Picea engelmannii. The sequence goes on along the minus strand of ML801966.1, from coordinate 73,994 downwards.
GGGTATGGCCCCACATGTTTCCAAGCACATTAGACAAGATACCAAATAAATGGTATAATATTGAAGAGTCCTGTGGCCATACGTTAAATTAGGCATAAATTAAACAAAAAATTGTGCAAGACTTTGAATTTAAACTAGAAAAGGAACACTTGAAAGAAGAAGCACAAGAAATCAAAAACTTCTTCGAAAATCAAACACCAACTGCATAGAAAGAAAAAGGGAAGATGAAAATGGATTTAGGATCAACATCGAATTGCAACTTTGTGTCGACGGAAAACAAGGAAGCATCGATAACATAGAGACTTGACATAGAAAATATAAGGTGTCCATGACAAAGCTTTCAGTGGAAAAAGGACCACCCAACATTGTAGAACCATGTGAAATCAATATTAAACATAGCTATAGAACAAAAAGAAGATCATGAATAGCCTGACTTCCCAGAAAGTTTTTCAAAAATAGAAGAAGGGGAACATTATCTTGATGAAGAAAACCCACCATAATGGATGGAGGCCGAAATTTAAACAAAATAATTCGACATATCAAACGACGATCTCCCAAAAATGGTTTGAATAAGTGATTATTGGACGAACAAGCAAATAACTGAAATAATCAACCTGCTAAAAGAATATCAAGAAGTTTTTTCCCATGACTACAAGGACTTGAAAGGACTTGTAGAGGAAATTAGAGAGATGAAGATCGAACTCATTCCAAGAGCAAAGCCGATAAAAAATCGACCATACAAACTAGCCCACAAATATAAGCCGATCATTCAAAAATAAATCGAAGGAATGCTACAAGCAGGTATTATTTACCCTATCGATAATGCAGAATGGGAAAGCCCCACGGTGGTGCAACCAAAGAAACATGATCCCAAGAAGCTAAGAATTTATGTCGATTTCAGGGGACTCAATAAATTGACCGTGACAGATCTGTTCCCTACCCCTTTCGCAGATGAAATCATTAATGAAGTTGGTGGTCACGAATGCTACTCATTTATCGACGGGTTCTCATCTTATAATAAGGTGTTGATAGAAAAAGAAGATCATCCAAAGACAACATTCGTCTCAGAATTTGGATCCTTCGCCTACTGAGTCATGCCATTTGGAATGAAAAATGCACCAACAATCATCTTGAGAATAGTATTAAACTATGGCTATCTACTTTGACGATTGGAAAATATACAACCTATTTAAAAATCATATACAATGGCTTAGGCTTATGCTAGAACGATGTAGGAAAATCCAACTATCGTTAAACATCAATAAATGCATATTCCCTACACCAATTGGAATCTTTTTAGGACATGTGGTATGTAAATATGGAGTAAAGGTCGAGATGGAAAAGATTAAAATTATTCTCGACTTAAAGTTGCCCATGAACCAAAAACAAATCAAAAGTTTCCTGGGACACACTGGATACTATTGAAAGTTTATACACCACTATTCATGCATCACATTTCCAATGGATGAGCTTTTATAAAAAGAAATCAAGTTTATATGGAGCCAAGATTGTCATGAATCCTTTGAATTCCTAAAGAAGAAGTTGGTTGAAGCTCCAATACTAAAATTTCATGATTGGTCGAGATGGTTTCATGTACATGTCGATGCTTCCAACGTTGTTGTTGAGTCCATCCTAGCACAACCATACGACGACACAGTCGATCATCCAAACACATATGCAAGTCGAAAATTGAACAAAGCAGAAAGAAACTATTCGACCACGGAAAGGGATGCCTTATCAATGATATTCACTCTACAAAAGTTTCATTAGTACTTACTTTCCAATCCGTTCACATTTTTTACAGACCATAAAGCATTGAAATGTTTGGTTAATAAACCGGTCCACCAAGGCAAGATTTTTCGTTGGTTACTTTTTTTTTCAGGAGTTTTAGTTCGACATAATCATACGACCTGAAAAAAAGAATGTCTGACCCGACCATATTTCACGACTTGAAATGGGGGAAGACGTGACAGGAATTGACAATGACCTACCAGATGCTCTCTTATTCCGAGTCGAAGCTACTCCTAAGGATTTAGAAGATACAAAAAACTTCTTAGAAGAAGGAAAGGCTCCATAAGATCTCCTGATAAACAAAAAGAAAGTACTAGCCTTAAAATTTGCACCTTTCACAATCATAAACGAGTATCTATATAAAATGGGAACATATGACATCCTAAGGAGATGCGTTCCTGAGCATGAAAGGAAAGAATTCATTAATGAGGCTCTTGCAGGACTAACTGGGGGTCACTTCCAGGCCGACACAACATCTAGAAAGATATTGCAAGCATGCCTATGGTGGCCGACTCTACATAAACACTGCCGGGATCAAGTGAGAAAATGTGATAGTTGTCAAAGGCTTGGGCGACCTATGTGGAAAAATGAAATTCCTTGAAGTTCCATAAATCCTAACCGATCATTTGAAATATGGGCCATCGATTTTGTTGGACCCTCTCCACAGAGAGAAAGAAGAACCGATGCTAAGTATATCATCACTGTTGTAGAATATGTGACTAAGTGGACAGAAGCTAAGTGAGTCGAATCATGTACCAAACATGTCGCAACAAAATTCATCTACGCAAATATTCACAAGGTTCGATTGTCCTCTTACACTAATTAGCGACTAGGGCACACACTTTGTGAATGAAACAATTAAAGTCCTGCTAGCAAAAAATTTGATCAACCATAGACAAACGACAACCTATCACCCACAAACAAACGAGGCAGTCGAATCTTTTAACAAAACGTTACATAAAGGACTTACAAAGATTTGTGGCATCAACAAAGAGGATTGGGACAAAAATATTCCTACAGTGCTGTGGGCATACAAATCAAGATATAAACGATCGACAAGTCATAATCTATTCAATCTCATCTATGGACAAGAAATTGTTATTCCCTTGCACTCCTGGACCAACTCTGATAGGGTTGCAACTGTAGCAAAAGTTGACACTAGTAAAAGAATGAACGAATGACTATACCAATTGAACAAGCCGGAGGAAGGAATACTAATCACAATGCATCATCAAGAGGTCTAGAAGCAACAACAGAAAGCGAGGCATGACCGACATATAAAGAAAAATATATAAAAAAATGGAGATTTAGTTTTGATGTATGATAGTTGTGTAAAAGGTAATCCAAGCAAACTAGAGACAACATGGCTTGGGCCTTATGTTGTCGAATATATTCGATCAACTGGGCAGTGCAACTCCGAACACTGTGGGGCACCCATTCAAAAAATTAATTGATGGTGCCTATTTAAAAAAGTATCATGCTTGAAGGATGAGAACCTTGTTGGAAAAATCTACCAGGGAAATGCCAACAGGGATGTAAATCCGAAATTCTGGTCGGAATCAGAACAATCTCAACTAATCATGTACTTATGAAAATAAACCCTGCTTAGTCTTATAAACAAAATTCAGTTATAAAAATCCAGGTATAAGAAACCGTTAAAGAAAATTTAAGTATTAAATATCCATCAAGGCATCAAAGAGAAAGCAACAAAGAATGAAAAGGGAGAGAGGAAGAAACCCATGGTCGAGCCCGAGACAAATCAGATGAAGACATAATCGACATACCACTCCATCACCTGACCTACAACAAATACTTATGAAAAGACAATCAAATGATCAGAACAGATCAACATCAAGTGAACGCATGGAGTGTTGATATCATACAGACAGAGTGAGGCATCGCAAAATGGACGAGCGCATAAGTCACCAATAACATCAACTAAATCGCACCGACAACAAAAAACTTGACGATTTAATAATGACAGACGATCAACCTATGTATTGACCGTGCATTAATAGAGAAAAAATCATCGGTCGAGCTCAGGAAAACACCGACCAAGGAAATATCGATGCCCATAAATAAAGTGCATTAAGTTTGTGTCAGGAAAGGATCAACGAGAATAATAGACACATTAATGACCAACGCAGAAGATCGTTCTACAACAACCTCAAGATCATCTTGACATGTCTGAACAATCAGTCGAGAACTTCCATGATTAATGCCTAACGAGGCTCACATGAGTTCCAATTTAACACTGGCATAGATGTCCACTTGCACGAAGTTCTCTGACTCTTCAACAATCATAACTGCAACTTGCACACTTGCAAATCATCCGGTTGGGACAAACAATATCTATTCACAAGACAATAAGGATTTGTAAGTGTACAACAAAGCAACTGGCCTCATACCAACAATAATCAATTTGGTCATAAAGGAAAACGACCATCATCAACCCTACACTTCTGTATCTTGGGAGATTGAGTCACGTACTAAATATTCCGCCATCATTCTGATTACCTTCAATATAAAAAATCTATATAATAGAGCCCAAGAAAGGAGAATACTTACTGTGAAAAGAGTTAAGTTATAAAACATAGACCACGGGGTTGGAGAAATTAGCAAACGACGACTCCCCGGAACCAGACCTTCAAAAATCAGAAGCGGATCAACCATCTTGGTCATAGACATTAGAAGAAGAAATTCACCACCTCCTAAAGGCACGAATGCTCCTCTGCAGTTTCAACTGATCAACTCTGAGAGGAAATGGAGCTTTCGACAAACATCCCAACGAATGGTGAAGGAAGCCACAATCTAGTTCAATTTACTTGAACAGAGCGCGGAAAGAAAATTTCAAAAGATTATTTCAAGTAACACTTTTGTGTGAGAAGAAATGACCGTGGACTCTAAACCAGGGATGCTACCAAAATATGACCTTCAGTCAATTCAGAAGTGACATTAAGGGAATGGCCCACTTACAAGTAGACAACACCTTCGACCCAACAAGCATAGAAATGTGATCATCACATCTGTTCCATAGAAAAGAAGACACAGTCGACTCAACCAACAACGAAATTCCAAGCGTACCAGAACATTCAGATGCAACACCTTGAGTCAGTCAAGCACATGAAAATTTTGTCTCCTCTTATTTCAATTTTTCTTTCGCTTCTACTTCTCAATATTGTAATCAAGTTTTGAAAAGTCAATTTTGTATACTCTCCCCTTTCTTAGGACAAGCAAGGAATTGAGGTGGGGGGAGATGTTGTAGGGGATAGTCGAGTAGACCCGCCACTTGACTAAGAGATAGTTGGTCGAATTTTGTAGTCGGAAATGTAAGTCGATCGAAGTATCTGATAACCGATTGACCCATGCAGTTAAGTAGTTACAATTGCCTGGTAACTAGACATATATGAATATAAATAGACAAGCACATAAAGACTCTGATATCTCTTTGTGAGAGATTTTATACATTGTACTGCATTGTTATATCCTTTAATAAATACAGATCTTTGGGCTCTCACTACTTGTGTATGTATTCTTTGTGAAAGGATTTTCACAATTGGTTGCACCACTGACATACCTCACCAAAAAGGGCGTGTTATAATGCTGAGAGGATGCACAAGTAACATTCAACAAAATGAAGAGGGTAATGAGCACTTTACCAATATTAGCACTCCCAAATTTCACGCAGCCTTTTGCCCTGAAGTGTGACGCATCTGGTGAGGGTATAGGATCAATATTGATGCAGAACCGACATTTGATAGATTTCGAGAGCTGAAAGCTAAGGGAACCTGAGAAGCTCTACCCAATCTATGACGAGGAGAAGTTGGCCATCATGCATACATTGACCAAGTTTAGACAATACTTGGTAGGAGGACTCTTTGTGGTGAGCACTGACCACAACAACTTGAGATATTTCTTGGATTAGTGACAACTGAATGAAAGGAAACATAAATGGGTGAGTAAGGTTTAGACATATGATTTTGACATTGAGTATGTAAAGGGGAAGAAGAATATATTTGCTGACACCTTATCCAAGAGACATGTAGCCTTTTCCATGACATAGATCTCAACAGACTGGAAGTCCATTCTCTCGGTGGAATACTCCAAGAATACCTTCACTTGTGAGATGATGGAGGCCAGTATTCAGGATGACAGGTACAGGGTAGTGGATGACATTATCTACTACAAGGAAAAAATCTATCTTGTCCCTGAGTTCACACTCAAGGATAATATTTTGAGGGCAATACATGATGCACCATTGGAAAGGCACTAGGGGTATTTGAAGACCTACAAGAAGGTGAGGGAGATATTCTCATGGAAGGGTCTCAAGGGGGTTATTCTTAGTCATGTGAGGGAGTGCACAACTTACCAACAAAACAAGTCAGAATTCACACATTCGATAAGACTACTTCATCCATTTTTTATTCTGAGCATAAGTGGGATAACATTTCCATGGACTTCATCACATGATTGCCAAAGGTACATGGCAGGGATTGTATCTACATAGTAGTGGAAATATTGACCAAGTATGCACACTTCTTTCCAATTCCTACAGAGTAAAATGCATCTCAGGTAGTAGATCTATTCTTTAGGGAGGTGTTCAGGCTCCATGGTCTCCCGAGGAACATAGTCAGTGACTGGGATAACAAGTTTCTCAGTGTATTTTGGTAGGAGTTGTTTAGGATATCCAAGACATAGTTGACACCCAATACTAGCTATCATCCCCAGATAGATGGACAGACTGAGACATTAAACAAATGGATCGAGGGGCACCTGAGGAACTATGTGCCAGGGAAGCAACGACCATGGATAAAGTGGTTGCATCTCATGGAGAACTGCTACAACAACACTCATCACATGTCCATTGGGATGAGTCCATTCAAATAATTATATGGCTATGATGCTCCATCTTTTGTGGATCTGGTATTTGGTGAGAGCTGAGCTCCTAAGGCCAAAGAGTGGTTGCAGGAAAGTCAGGACATCCTAATATTCTCGAAGGAGAATTTGCAGGCCACTTAGAATCAACATAAGATATATGCAAATAGGCACATGGTAGAATGCAACTTTGAGGTTGGAGATCTAGTCTTTCTCAGGTTGCAGCCTTACAGACAATCATCCCTGAAGAAGAGTGGTGTAGAGAAGTTAAAGCCTCATTTCTATGGACCCTCCAAAGTGGTAAGGAGAGTAGCATACGAGATGCAGCTGCTAGAGGGTAGCATGATGCACAACACCTTCCATGTATCCTGCATTAAGAAGGCATTGGGACAACAGGTCACTGCTTCAGTGGATCTTCCTCCACTAGATGAGGAAGGACGATTGGTTTTATCTCTCGAGAGGATTGTTGATGTTGGAGAACAAATACTGAGGAGCATGGTCATTCGTGAGCACTTGGTTGTATGGAGGGGATTTCCTGCAGAAGATGCTACCTAGGAAGGAGATAAAATATTACAACACCCCGATATGGAATTGCTTGAGGACAAGCAATCTTGGGGAGGGAGGAATGTAATGTCCCCTAGGCTATAATCAACAAGGAAAAAGGAAGTCAAGGAGGTTTATTTGGTGTCATTAGGTAAAAATAATGAAAAATCCTAAAAGTGACATTAAATAAAACAAATAATCATATTTAAATGGAATTGGAAGGAAAATAAAGTGAATATTTGATTAGGTCAAAATGGGGAAAGATCTAGAAGGTCCAAGGAAAGCATAAATAGAAGAGTAACCATTCGCCTTAGCATTTTGATTTGATGTCTTATTGGAGGGATCCTGTAGCCAACATTTTCATTGGGGTTTTGGGAAAAAACCTTCCACTGTAGGTTTAATTTCGGTGGTGTAATATCCACCCTAGCTAGACAAAGAGGAGAATTCATCCAGAGTTCTCATTGGGGTTCATTGTGGTGTTTGGTTTCATGCTAGGCAGAGTTGGGACGCATATTGTCTTGCACAGGGTATTTGTGGCCATTTTCAGGAGGAGGCTAAGCATTTTATTTGTAGGTGCTAGGAGGGTTTTCGTGCATCTATGGGAGGAGACACCCCCATGGGTTGAGCAAGGGTTGTCCTTAAAGGCCACACTAGACGCCTAACAATTGTCTTGCGAGGACCTTTGCGAATCAAGGTTGCAATATTTTGTCGGATCGAGTTTACGAGGGGCTCATGACTGGATTGGAAGGTTGCTTGTAGAGTGGGTATTACTGGACATAAAAATGTAGGGCTTGGAGATTCTTGGGACAATGGATTGGCATCATTCCATGTTTTCTTATATTGTTTATGTAGTATATTGTGTAGCTTCCTGGAAACCATTAGATTTGTTTTCTTGGGAGTATTCTGCAACTGTTATTACATCCATTAGATATCATTGTTGTGGTTTGAGAGTTTCCATCCATAATAATATGCCATGTTATCTGCTCTATTTTCTGTGTAATGGATGTATGCTACATTTTTGACAATATTCCTAATTGAGGCAACTATTTTTAAGGAGTTAACAACACATTCACATAAGAAGAAATAAAAAAAAACTGGACATAAAACATGATCGTGTCAAAATGGTGGTAGACCATGTTGTGAATATAATGAAGGTTGAAGCCCTGATGTCAAAGGCCTTAGTTAGGAGGTTGATGGGTAAGTTTGTTAATGGGGAGACCCTATATAAATGGTTTGGTGACCATTGGAATCCTGAGCTGGGCTATGTACCAATGGTCCATATATTGGTGAGAGTGGTTATGTTTCATCTTGCTTAGTGAAACAAATGTCAAAACAGTGATGGATAAGGAGTGGATGTGGGGGACTTTGGGAATGTGCCTTAGATTATGGACACATGGCTTCAATCTATGAAGGGAACCAAACTACATTCTAAACATATGGGTTCTATTTCTTGGACTCCCACTTGAACATCAAAATTGTAAAATGTTGGAGGGGGTTGGAAATTGCATAGGTCATTTTATTGCCTTTTAAGAAATGTGGTTGGAAAAGGTTGATTAGAGAATTGCCAAAATATGGTTAAAATAGAGCTTAGGGAAGTTATCTTGGTGGATATATACATAGAGTGGGGGACATATAAGTTCAAATAAAAATTGGATTATGAGAAACTTTGTTTTCATTGTAGTTTGTGCCATGAGATAAATCATTTGGGGGCTAATATTTTTTTACCAACAAATGTTTTAGGTAAGCACAAGAATATTTGGGATAAAAAAAAGAGGGGGTGATTTTGACATCTCTGGAAGGCTCCAAGGAAGATGTTTGCATGGACCATGGTTCTACCTTTCATTCCGAAGATTTGGACAACCATCCCATGTTGCCTTCAACTCAAGATTTTGTGTATTCACTATATCATAATAAACATGATATGGAACATCTGGAATGTTATGATCCAATGCCTTAAAAACGATAAAAACTCAAGGAGATACAATCCACTTCGAGGAGGAAACCTCCTTTTACAATACATCCAATTAAGAATACAATATGAGATGATATAAGATGCTCCTAAAACTAGGTCTCTTTGATATA